>JBBYHK010328586.1:0-17951 GCA_038382065.1 Adansonia grandidieri | reverse complement strand
TAAGCTTCACTAAATAAGAACTGGAGGAGCATCAATGAAGGCAATAATAATCAGGTGAATTGGGTTTTATTTTATTTATTTATTTATTTATTGCTTTGAGATATGGGATTGATTTTTGTTCTTGTTCCAACTCTGCCATTTTTTAAGACATATTTTGCTATTTACTTGGCAAAATACAAGAAATTCATCGGAAAATATTAAAAATAAAGCCGTTCAAGGCAAAAGCATTATCGAGATTAAAACTCAACAACCTAAGTTGCATTGATTTGAATAATCAAACCAAATGTTTTTGCTGACACTGTCTTCTCCAAATTTCTATGAATTGGGCAACCATCGGCAGTAGGGGCAGGCAGGATTTAAAATAAGGGTTGTAATAAATCTTTATTTTATGATTTTATTTTGTTATTATCAATATTTATTATAATTAATTATAATAATATTTATTAAATTTGTAATCAAATAAATATGATGCAGCCCAAAATCTGCCCACGCCGAAGTGATTGCTGGGGCAGTCAACTACAGTTGCGTAAATTGGGATGAAATTCACATTTAATCCTTTTTTTATATAAATTTTTAATTAATTAATTGTAAAACTTAATTTTAAATTAAATTTTATTTTATTAAGTAACAATTATTTTTTAACTTTTAAATTTTCATAATGTTAATATCAACATATTATATTTTGTTAATTATAAAAGTTATAAATTTATAATAGCTGTTAAGGGTTAGGTGTAGATTTTAAAGTAACTAGAAGTCAACATAGAAATCAATTATTCTAATAGGTCATTTAAAAATAAAATAAAAATAAACAAATAAATTTTTTTCAAGGGGTTGGTTATGGCTAGTAAATTGACTCACAAGAAAATTTATAAGTTAGCTGTTTTAAGTACATCATTTAAATTTAAAATAAAAATAATTAATAAAATAATTTTTTAATTTTTTTCTTTGATTGTTTGGATACATATTTTAAATCGATATATGGGTTAATTAACATGCTGTCCAACAATTTTAAATACACAATTTAAAAATAAAAATAATTAATTAATAAAATAAATATCCTTTAAATTAGTTGATAAATTATTTAAATATATTTTATATTTTAATATCTTTAGTGAATTAATTTAGAGTTAACATAGAATCATATTGTTGATAAACTATGAAAAATATAGAAGGAATAGAGATATACAATAAAAACAACATGAGAAAAAAATTAAAATGTGAAAAGAAGTGAAAAATATAAAATAAACATAACACAAAGAGACGAACATATAAAAATCTATATAAAACCAACAACTAATGTGTTAAATTTGTATAAATTAAAAGGAACACTAAAAATAACATAAACATCATATGAATACATAAACATATAAAATACAAATAAAATAAAACATTAACATGTAAAATTTTATAAATTCATAAATATAAAAAACAAGAAAAATGCAAATTTTTTTTCCTTTTTTCTCTCTCTTTAATCTTCCTTTCATTTCCTTTCTCTTCTCTCACCTCCGTGAAGCTCCCTCTTTCTTTCTTCCCCTTCAATCTCTCTCTCTCTCTCTCTCCTTCCTTTTTCTTCTCTTTTTCTTTCTCACTTCCCTTTCCCTCTTTTCTTCCTTTCTTTCCCTTTCTCCCCAGCCCAACAAAATAAAAACTGAGTGCTACGAACAAATATCATGTCAAACGCTTTAAAAAAATAAACAAGGTGCATTAATTCCTTATCGGATAAAAAAAAGGTATTTGGGCATATTAATGGGTATGCTATACATCCCATTAAGCGTGCCTTTTAGTAAGAGAGTAATGGCCCTATGATAGATGGGATGAGAGCCAACCCTTGACCATTCGATTTTACATTGAGCACCCTAATAAGTGGAATAAGCAAAGTAAACCAATTGAGATTCAATACCAAACACCTAGAGGCAGGTAAGCAGAAATTGTAGAGAAGCCCACGATAAGGACGTCACAATATTTCATATCCAGGTTCAAAAGTTTAAATTATTATTTAAAAATTAATAAAAAAATATTTTTATATTAATATTTATATATTTTTATAATTAAATTTTAATAAAATAATTTTATTATTAAAGTATAATTAGATTGAACTAAATCAATCCAAATTGTAAAAGTTATTTTCAAAGTTGAACCCAAACGGATAATCTGATCATATTCATTAGTAAGCAGCTTAACGTCAGTTCATTTTTAGTTAACTAACATGATCTAGTCGGTCCAATAATTAAGTTTGCGCCTCTAGATCTAGTAATTTATTCTTTTATGCAGACTCCAATGAAAGATAAATGATATATATATATATGTGCTTATCATATGATTAATATATGCATGCATGTCACGGCACCTGCAGAAATCTGTGGTTCAATAGCATTAATTTTATGAACTAATACGATCGTTACTTAGAACATCAAATCATATAGATCATAGGCTTTATTCTAGTCTTTATAACATTACCACTTTTTGGTTTCGAGACAATCAAAATTTTGTAGATGTAATTGTAAGGTGATGCAGCTGAGTTGGCTGCTTTAATTTCTAACCCCACCCCTAAGATGATCAAGTGGTCCTAAACCTATAGTAAAAAAATTATTCTTGATTGTGATTGCACACACTATTTTTTATCAAATCTCAATGAAAGCATGCATATTATAGACCCTAAGATTGATGCAATGAAAATTAAATTTGCATGCAATGTCACGTAAATTCGCAACCATGGCTATTATGCGTGAAAAGTGCCTGCCGTTTTGTTTCTTTTCCCTAGCATTAAATATCAACATTGTTACTAATCTCTTAGCATTATGGTTAGAAGGATGTTGAGTTAGTACGTAAGATTAAAGTTGATTTCAAGTATTTTTTTTTATCTTTTAATTTATCAAGAAAAAAGTCAATGTCAAATTTTAATAAAAAATTTATTTATTATTCAAAATATATTAAAATATAAAAAATTATTTTATATTAATAATAAATTAAATAAATCTATTTAAAAAATTTTTATTTAAATAATAATTTGAGCAGTCCTGCTGATTAATAAAACATATCCTAAATCCAACCTATTTCAAGCTAACCTAGAATTTGACCATAGACAAATCTACCTAACAAAAACTAAACATTTATATACATATATAAAAATGAGAAATTATCTCAGCCACACCACACTGAAGTCTTCATAATTCACTAATAAGATTATTAAAATAACATATATCCTTTAAATAATTTAAAAAATAACTTAAAAAGAAATTAAATATATGATAATCGTTTAATTTTATTTATAAAATTAAAATATTTCACTACCAATGTATAACAAATTGAATTATGAATAATTAATTATAACAAGGTTCAAATTGTCGTCTTCCCATACATGTCCAATTTTCTCCTTCAAAACTTTGAACAAAAGTGTGGTGATTCTTGAGCTATGAAGGAAACCGATTGATTTGAGACATGGCCTCCAAAGACAATCCAAATCGAAGATATGTTTGATTCAATTGAGTCATGATGGTACATGGCAAGACCTCACAAGTGCGGGGGAACTGAATTTGGATTGGAAGTATCGAGTCAAAGTGTGGCCTAATAATCTTGTAGTCTCGTCTAGTTTCTATCCCTTTACCCAGCCAAAAGGAAACAAATTAGATAATTTTAGGAAATAATATAAAAAATTAATTAAAATATAAAATAAAATGTAATTCAATATGAAAAAAATATAAACATATTAAAATTTATATAAAATAAATTATTAAAATAAAAAAATTACATAAATATATAATATCTTAAATATGATCATATATAACAAGAAAGAATAATGCAAACATGATAAACATACAAATTATCATGTCTAATAGGAGATTTTCATTGCTTTTTGCCTCTTTCAGTCTCTAATCCCTACATCTCAAAACATAGAGAAAACTAAGAGCCCATGGTAAAGCAAGTAATTTGTGTATTTATGTTGTATATTTTATTTTTCTTGTGCTATAATTTATGGAACATTTTTAAAATAGCATCAAAGGTTATGTCTTCAATAATTAAATAGTTGTCTTTTAACTATATATTAAGAGATATGTCTCTTGGTTATTTGCTAAGTGTTGGTAACTATTCAAATAGACATTTGTTTAAATGACAAGATATTTATTTGCTTATAAATAATAACCTCTCTGATTTTGGAAAACATGTAGAAAACAACAAAGAAATTCTTTATAGAAGTTAGATAATTTTGGTGCACACTACTTAGTAAATAGTATATTTATTTTGTCAATGCAAAATGCTATTAATCACTGGGTTTCATTGTGTCTTCGAGGTTTATACATCGTTAACTCTTTTATATACCAAATTATTGGTGGAGGAAAATAAAACTCTAAAGAAATTAATATTGCTACACGCCTTGAAATCTTCTTCAATTTCTCATTGTTTTTAGTTTCCATATAGTAACAAATTTAAGTTTTTATTTACACAATTTTATGGGAAATATGATTGAAGGTCAAAGTGATAGTATTTTCATTAATTCGAGTCAGATCATATTCAAATGGCACTAGACCTATTAAAGGACTAAGAAGCTCACCTGGGCTGGGCTTGGTTTTGTTATTTTGTGATTTGAGCCAGCTCGACTTGGGCAAGATCAATGTTTATTAAATAAAATAATTTTTATATTTAAATTTAATTATAAAAATATAAAAATATTAATATAAAAATATTTTTTATATTTAATAAGTGATTCGAGTTAAGTCAAATTCAAATACGAGTTTAGAATTCAAAATTTTTTTAAACTGTAGCACATTCCATGAGCAAATCTAAATGGCAAATTATGTGCAAAATGCCAAAGGAAATGAAGCATGGAGTTATGGAATGCGACAGTGGCGGGGGCCAAGACTAAAGAAGCATGAACTAAAGAGTATTACTGACATTAAATGAATGCTCCACATCAGTGGTCTTACATGAAGATTGTTGGCCTAGAGGATTGCATAATCATTGGTATGTAGAGTGCGACACGAATCCATTTGTCTTGATTCAATCTTCTTATACGGCTACCAAAGTCCACGTCTAGGCATCAGTTGATGAATTGTATCGTGAAGTTTCCTCACCAATATTACTTTAGGTGAAAATCTGCAAGAATAACTATTGGTGATTTGCTGTTTCTAACACTTATGACGGCATCAAGCTTTTCTTTATTATTGTTAAATATGGCACAGAAGAGCATTCCGTAGTCTCAAAATTGTTTAAGATAAACTTCTATGTGTAAAGTGGGAAGTTAACTGCTGCATACAAGATAGTTGTGCAAGAGAAAATTCATGTGTAAATATTGTATATATGAGGAAGAATTTCAAAGAGAGTCATTGGTCCACACTCAAGGGGATTTGTCATTCTCATTGTGATATTTTACGTGAGAGGACAATGGGAGTGGAACAAGGCGTACAAGGAAATTGATTCGAAGGATAAAGGAATGAAAAAGGGGGTTTTATTGGAAGGGATTTTTTTACAAATTTGATCAAGAAAAATTTATCATTCAAACACGCATGTATATAATTATTATTATATGTAAATGAAGCAAGCTGAAAATCTCCTAATGCACAAAACAATTATTCCCGTTGTTTAAATGATATGTTGGACTTTCGTGGCTCATATGATAATTAAATGGCCCAAGATTAATATTTAATTAAAATTAACGTGATATTATCTAGCAAATCCTATTAAGATTAACTACTCTGGTAATAAGATTTAAACTCTACTTCAGTAACTAATTAGAATATAGACTCACTGATGGTAAGATACAACTCTAATTAGTCTTCTAGTATAGGTCCCTAGTCTAGTCTATATAAATTGCCTGTGTACCATCATGAGGTAATTATCAAGAAGTAAGGAAATAGACTAGAAGGCTTATATGGGATGTTCGTCTTCATGTACTTGGAGCAAGGTCACGTTTTTTATCAACAATGGCTAGAGGTACATTTCTTAATTTAAATATTACATGGCATCAGAGCCAGGCTTTCTAGCCTTGTTCTTCAGATCATCTAGTGAGACTAGTTAAAAATGAATTTTTTTCATGCATATATTTTTTATGCATACCGATTAAATAATTTGTATTAAATACAAATGGGTTATAATAAATATAGTAAAAGCATGAAATTGAATTTTAAAGATGCTATGATTAATCTCATAACTTGTATTTATGAATCAAAACATATTTTACATATGTACAATAAATTTGTTTGTATATTATGTGTATTAAAATTTCACGAAATTCTTGATTAATGCATGAAAAACCAAGATTGATGAAGGATTTTGATAGTTTAATCATCTATATATGTTATTGAGCCTTAAGATTAAAGAAAAGATGATTAAAACAAAAAAAAATTTGGTATGTTGAAACGGGTTTGATATTGTTTCATAGAATTCAAGTAATCTTGAATGTTTAATGATGATTTTTATGTTTTTGATCAAAATTGATCATGGGTCATGTAAATCTAGCACAAAATCACGGTTTTAGGTCATTATTTGCATGAAAATTGATCAAAAAACACAAAAATTGGCCTTGAAATATCAAACAAACCCGAATGGATCAAGAAAAACCCAACTGGGTCATGTATGACCCGGCTGGAGGTGGAAGAATATTGGGAATCCCATGCATGTAGGGTAGCACGTGGGGCGTATGCTCCACCGTCCCTGAGCCATTTCGGTCCGAGTTTTTCTAGACCCCAAATATTTTATATTTTTAATTTTTTAGTGATTTTGTTAGATTTTTTAGGTCACGTAAAATATTTATTATTTAATATTTGTATTTAATTAAATAATAAATATGTTTACGCATAAATAGTCTATAATTTTATTTCATGACAAAATACTTTGGCAAGTTAGAAACATTTTGGCAGTATGTACTCTCTCTACATAGTGTACAAAAATTCTTACTCTCAACCTAAAAGTTAAGTGCATATATGTATGATAAAGTTTGTTATTAGAATTACAATGTACATTTGCTCATTTATATGTCATGAAATAAATACATTATGATATTGTGCATATTTTTATGTGACTTAAGAAGCATGTCATATATTATGTGATGATTGTTTAAATCAGTTATAGTATGACAATTAGAAATTTTGTTATAGTATGTAAATTTTTACTATATAAAAAATCAATGTCATTATTAAGGATCTAAATTACTAGCCTGATATTAGCCAAAGCATTTTAAGTTACATGATTTAAATAAATTGGTAGTTATTTAAAATAAAAATTTTTTCTTTAAATAACTACATATGATAAACATCAATAGAGTTTTATGTCATGAATTAATTTAGTATATATTTGAGTTATTAAATCATGAATACAATTATTTATGGTACACATATATTATGTCATTATAAAGAATCTAAATCAATTGCTCCAGAATAGCCATAACATCTTAAGTTGATTGATTTCGTTAAATTAGTAGTTATTTAAGTTTTTTTTAAATAACTACATACGGAGGATGACATTAATATGTAATTATTTATGCTATAATTGCAATAAGTTAACATGATTTAATATTATATTTTGCTGCTGTTATTAATATTCAATACTGAATTCTGCATACATTAAGAGTCATTATTAAAGTTCTAAATCGCTAGATTAAGAGTAGCCACAGCATCTTAAGTTGGTTGATTTAGATAACAATTGGTAGTTATTTAAAATAAGGTTTCTTTTAAATAACTACACAAGAAAATGGCATCGATAAAGTAGTATTTGTCATATTCAACAAGTTTTATGCATGCATGTTGGATGTTATTATTAAGTTCTAAATCATTAACTTAAGAGTAGCCACGGCATCTTTAGTTAATTGATTTATATAAAATAGTAGTTATTTAAAACTACATAAAGAAAAATGACATCTATAAAGTGTTAGACCAAGAAATTAGTTATTTCGTCCTACAGGAAAATAATTTTGTAAAATAGTTAAATGATAAAACAATATAACACTAAAGTTAAATTTTACTTAGCCCACAGGTATGGATTATTTAATTTTGGTGTTTTAAAGTTATTTGTTTTATCATTATAGTTATATAAATTCATATGCATGATGCACCTCTACCCACAGGAAAGCTTGGATTTACATTTGAATATAAAGTATTTTATTCAATTAAAATATAGTTCCTTACGTTTTACAGCAATTTCTACTATTGTGATCAATAAGGTTGCTAGAATGAAATGCTATTCGGTGATAAAAAAATTACTCTAATAAAGGAGTAAATTAAGTTATTTTTTGGTATAAGGACCTTAACTTTGAGTTTCGAGTGGATAACTTGTCCTCAACAAATAAAGTGCACTAAAGGAAAATAGATTTTGATGTACAATGGGGGCAACCTAACCATTTAAGGATGATGTTCATCAAATCTATATTAGTAAATCAATTTAGGATTTCATCTTAAAAGGTTAAGGATTATTGCTAAGACACTAAAGACTAGATTATTAAATCTAATAAAGTTTTGGCTTTCACCTTGATAATGAAGCTTTCAGGAATAAAGTGCAACAATTCTAAAATTGTGCATTAGCACATTATGAGATTTAAGAGATATTGTTGCTCAACTTAAATCTTCAGAATTGAGTTTTTTCAAGTAAATTTCTTGTCACTTTCATATTCAAATTTTTTCCTAATGAGTATAACCATGAGAAACACATATAAAGAAAATGGTCTATCAATGAACTCTCAATTATATATGTTCAAGAGAAAAAGAGATTAAAGAATAAGAAATTAGGTTCAGTTAGCCTAGTGACTCAAGGTAAAAAGTGATAAGTAGGCAATAAAGGTGAAGAAGGGAAAAATGTCAATAAAGAAAATTGCATCAAGTCTTTCATTTTGTTTCAATTTAGACACATAAGGAAAGATTGCCTAAAGTATAAAAATAACTCAAAAAATAAAGGTAAACTCATTTTTGTATGAATATCTTTTGGTAATGTTCCTAGTAATACATGGTGGTTGGACTTATGTCCAACGAATTATATTCCTATAACCATTTAAGGTTTCATAAAGTCAAGGAAACCAAGAAAAAATGGGAGGAACATTTACTATAGAAATCGTTAAGGACTATCATGATCATTTTTAAAATCAAGATTTATTTTAAACCTTAAAAGGGTTTTATCTTTTATTTTAGAAATTTTTTTAGTTAAAAAAAGTTTTATATTTAAATTTTTTAATTCTATTGTTGAAATTTCAAAAGAAAAATTTTCGATTGGATTTTTCATCATCAATTTGAATCTTGATTGTGAGAATAAGTTTATTAACTATTTATAATATTTCTAGTAGTAAGATGTGCTATAGATAAAAACTCCTTCAAAGTTCTGGTATAAAGATTGTGTCACATCTCCATATAAAAATTAAGATAATTGACAATGACGAAGTTCTTGAAACTCTTGAGTTTGATACTTAAATTAGTTGCATTGAGAAAAAAGCAAACTAACGAGTCCATAAAAGGGAGCTAAAGAAAACACTATAATATTTAGAGATCATACATTTCCCCTAAGTTTATAGATTGATGCATTAAAACTGCTATTTATGTCTTTATTAAAGTTCCAACTACATTAATTTCTAAAACTTTCCTAGAATTATGGAATAGTTGGAATCCAACTTAAGACATTACGAACTTGGGTTGTCCAGTTAGAGTGAAGGCTTATAACCAAAATGTAAGGGAACTAAATCTAAGAACAGTTTGAAGTTATAGACAATGCTATTAACTTAAAAGGTAAAGGTTTTGAATGTCTCTCATATTCAATTAGAATTGTTGAAGCTGGAAATGCTAAGTTTCTTATTGATCATGAGTCCAGTGGGAGTGATTTTCCTCATAAGGTTGATATTGAGAAATAAATTTATTTAGATTGATCTTTTGTAAAGGACTTGATTGTTTCTCAAAAACAAATATACAGAATTAACATGAGAACAATCAAAACAAAGTACAACCTTTACAATAGATCTTTAATTTCATTGATTAAAGGTGTACAATATGTACAAATGATTATAGAATTAAGAGATCCAATAGGTAAAAAACTAGTCATAACTTGGTTGTACACCTATAAAAGTCTAACTTTGATATTGGACATAAAGATGATATCGTTTTCATTAGCCATAAATAGTGAAAATTTCACATTTTTGCATTAAGCTATGATAAAAGAGATGGAACCAATGGCGGATAATCCAATCTAGTAACTCATTAAATTACCATTTGGTAATGTTAAACGATATGAGGTTGGACTTGTAGATAATGGTTTCACTCAAAGGAGGTATTGATTACCATGGAACTTTTTCTCTAGTTTTTTTTTGAAAGTTTCATTAAGAATTATCATAGCTTTTGGAACTTATTTTTTCTTAAGAGTTACATTAAATGGTAGTGAAAACAACTTGCTTGAATAGGGATCTTGAGAAAAGGTATACATGATTCTGCCTGAAGATTTCTTTTAAAGGTCAATATACATCCGGCCAATGGTATGTAAAGTTTAACAATGTTGAGACAACATTTGGCTTTACTAAAATTGTTGTTGATCATTGTTTATACCTTAAAGTCAGTGGGAGTAAAGTCATAACTTTAGTCTTATATGTTTGTGATTTTCTCCTAGCAAAAATTGATTCAACTTTATTGCATGAGATAAAATTTTTCTTTCTAAAAACCTTGATCTGAAGAATTTGAGTGAAACTTCACATGTCATAGGCATAAATATTCATAGAGATAGGTCCGAAAAGACATTTAGTCTATCTCAGGAAGTCTGTGTTGAGATAGTTTTGGGAAGAATTAGGATGCAAAGCTATTCACATGTAAGGGCATAAACAGTAAAGAGGATATTTCAATTTGAGCTAATATCTCTAAATAATTTAGAAAAATAGCATATGAAAGGCATTATATATGCATATAGCATTAAAGCTTTATATATGACCAGGTTTATAAGAAACTTAACATAAGGTTTATAGTAGAAGTGCGTTGTAGATACTAAAGTAATCTTGGCCTTGGACTATGAAAGTTGCCAAAGGAATTATGTTATAAAGTAATATCACTCGCAATAAGGTTAAGATATTTTATCTCTAGTTTGAGAGTTGTCAACAAGGCCATTAAAGATATATTGTGACAACTCTTATACAATATGCTTTTCTAAGAATGATAAAAGTGAGAGTCACAGCAAGTAAATAGATATAAAGTAGCTTGTTATTAGAGACTCTATAAAAAAGTAAGAAGTGGATATCCAACACATCAATATAGATTTAATAATAGTGGATCCCATGACTAAAACATTGTTGACAAAATAGTTTAAAATTCATATGGATCATATGGGTTAGTTAAATTTTGTCAAGATGTATTTTGGCATATTTAATTATGTTAATTTCACATTCTCAGAGTTTATAGACATATTTCAGTTTGTGCACATAAAGTATATATATCGAGTGGACCTTGAATGATTACAGAATATTCATTCATAAAGTATTATCTCATAAAGTGCTCTTTTAGAGAGGATCATGCATTATAATACATGGAAAGGAATATTCGAATTAGAATGCTACTGCCATGATTCATGCTCTGTGAATTTTTAATTGAGTAGGAGTTTGGCTATGGTAACTTATGGCCATATTAAAGTTTTGGATTTGAATATCACATATTTAAGTCCTTGGTTTATCATATAGGCCAAGTGGGAGAATATTTGACTTTATGTGGGCCATATGGTAATCAAGTGGACCGAGATTAATATTTAATTAATATTAAGGTAATATTATCTAGCAAATCTTATTAAGATTAACTACTCTAGCAGTAAAAGTAAAACTCTACTTCAGTAACTAATTAGAATACAGACTCCTTGGTGGTAGGATACAACGCTAATTAGTCTTCTAGTATAGGTCCCTAGTCTATTCTATATAAATTGCCTGTGCACCATCATAAGGTAATTATCAAGAAATAAGGAAATAGACTAGAAGGCTTATATGGGGTGTTCATCTTCATGTACTTGGAGTGAGGTCGCATTCTTGATAAAATATGGCTAGAAGTATGTTTCTTAATTTAAATATTACATGATAAAGTGGTCTTTAAAATTAAGTTATGCGATCATAATGAGAAAAAAAGTCTAATCATTTTTTCAAAATTTCTAGAAAGATATTGGATTATTAGCCAAGTCTCTTTCCATGTTTGCATAATGCTTATTTGTATTTATTTTTCTTTTGAAATTTATATTGATGGATGCATATACAAATACAATTTGTACTACTATATGCAAAATGCATGATTTTTAAACATTTGTTGATCATGGAAAAGAGTAAAAAGATAATACATTTTAAAGAAAGTATTTTAGTCCATATTATTATAAAAAGTTAAATGGAATGTGGCTTTAGAAGAATTTAAACCATTTCAGTTATTTTCCACATTGATTACTGTTGTTGATTTTGTGAAAGAAAAGGTTGGACTACTTAATGAAATTTATTATTTACAAAAAAATGAGTTTGACTAGGAATGAAAGCCTATACTATTTGTATGATCAAGTTTTTTTATCAAAGTAAAATAGTGGGAAAGCTTATGCTTTCATAATATAATCACTATTATGATGTGGAAGTTAAATTTTCTATTGCAAAAATGTCACTACTTAATAACAATCATTAATCTCGCCACAATGATTTGGAGATCATAATATGATTTTATAGTTTTATTTGACTTTTTTCTTTTGATTTTTTTAGTTATTACTTGGTTCAATTATGTTTAAGAGAAATATGGTCCATTATTAATTTAATTTATTTATCAAGGCTTAATTTCATTTAAATGTAATGGGTCAATTTTTTATTTAAATTCAAAGAGGCCCAATATGCAAAAGATGATAGGTTTGGATGGCAATTTCATGTGATAATTTCATTAAGGCTTAGGCATTTTTGCCCTCTAAAAATGGCATTTTTAAAATATTCATGAGATGGTTATTTGGTTTACTAATGGGAGAGTTTCTTGGTCCCTATTTCATGTGTCCTTGGCCAATGAAATTTTGAAAGCACATCACAAGGATGAAGGCACCATTTTGGAAGGGAAAATGGCACAGAAAATGCCTCTTGGGCATCTTCCTTGGTCGACCAAGGGAAAGGGGTATTTATCCCCTCCCTTTGATTTTTTTGGAGATAATTATTCACTCTTTCATCTTTTCTCTCAAAAATACTGGCAAAGAAAGAAAATTCTAGCAAAAAGAAATGAGCAAAAAGTAAGGAAAATTAAAAAAAAAAAAGAAAGCTAGGAAAAGGAAAAAACAAGAAAAAGATTAAAGCTGGTAAGTATATTCCTATATCCTTTCCTTTTATTTTTGATGATTTGATTCATTTTTAAACATGTTCATCTCATCTTAGTAAACCTTCATGTAGCCATGAACCTTTTAAGTCTTATGCATGGTTTTTATGCTAAAATGTTTGATCCTATGTCTAAATACATATTGGATGTGTTTGATGATCAAAGCCCCTTTGCTTCATGCTTTTGGACATTCGACCAACCCTAATATTTCCCTACCTTGATATTTGCTTCATGGTCATACTACCTTTCATGCTATATTTATGCTCATTTTTGCATATTAAGACTTATCCATGTCGGGCATATTAGCTTAGAATATGTTTGATAAAATGCAAATATATGTTTGCTATATCATATCTTGATGGATTTGATGGTAAGTTCATACATTTATGTCCATGAGGAGTTTGATACAATATGCTTGCTTTGATGTGATAAATCTGATTTTAAAAATGCTCCCCTAAAATGATCTATGAGTAGTTCCAAACGAAATGACTAATCATGGCTCATGTTTTCCAACAATTAATGCTATAACCTTTGAGTAAATCAAGCTTATCATGCTTGGATTCATGGCTATGAAAGGCCATAAAGATTTTGTTTTTTAAAAACCCCTCAAATTGATTTTTAAGCCCATTGATTTAATGCCTTGATTACAAGTCTTATGTAGTTGTTTGGTGATTGGCACAACTAATAAGTTGTTTTGATCCCCCTGACCAAGAACCTAGAATAGATTGATTAACACGCTATCATGGACCCCTGTGCTTAGACATTTGCATGCCTAAACCACAATTCAAGCTTAAGTAACCTAAAAACCATAAATCCAATATTTTAGCTACGATAATAATAGTAAATCAATTTGAAAATTTGTTTTCAAGCCCCAAATGATTTTATAGAATTTTCTTTATAAGCTTCGAATTATTTTTCTAGCGAGATTTCATTTACCTCATATGGAGTCTGGATGAGGGTTAAAATCCCTAAACCTAGTGATCAGTGCCCATTATGACCGATTTTGACCCAACAAAGGATTTTTCATGAATTTCTAAATGTTTAGCCTCAAACTAAATTGAATTAAATTTTCAATGATATATCATTTTGTGACTTTTTGAGTCTGAACAAATCCAGGGTGATTTTTCAGAGTTTACTACACCTACTCCCTTGCATTTGCTTTTAGTGTTGCATTGAGTCAACCTTTAAAAAATATTTGCACTTCGAAAACTCTTTTCCAAGAATTTCTCACCATTTTTATGTGAAATCTTGTTAACATACCTTTCTAACAATATATCATTTTCCCTATTTAGGGTCTGGATAAGCTCGAGATAATTTTAGCAAGTCCAATAGTGCGAGGTTGTCTTTTATTTCCAATAATTAGTGTAAATCCCAACCTTCAAGTTTCCACTCTATCAAGGCATTTGAATGCCCCAGAATGAGTTTGATTGATGCCATAATAAGTTAACGAACCATGTATTAATCATATTGGGCTCGGATCAAGGCTCTATCATTTTTTTAAAAACATATCAATATGAGCTTTTTCTTCTAATTCTTTGATTTTAAACCAAAATTCACCCTTTTGCTCAAAATATTGAAAATACCTTTTTTTTTTAACGATTACCTATTATTTCATCAATTTAGATTTTTCAACCTCTTTTTTAGAATTTCCTTGAAAATCAAGATTTTTCTTTCTTTAGAATTTTCTTGGATTTTTCAACCTACCTTTGGTTTTCATGCCTTAATCACTCTTTGAGTCCAAGCTTGTTTTTAAGTTGTAAGTCAGCTGTTTCTAAATTACCAACAACAACCAAAAGATATATTCCCAACCAACCCTTTTTATTCCATGCTTTTATATTACTTCATGAAATATTTTATGATTATTATGTGTTACAAACATCTTTTTTCATCGATGATGATAGTACATCAATGATTTCAAATTAAATATTTTTCAAAAAATCATTAAGACAATGTTTCATTTTTAGGCCTTCGGGTGCCTAATATGAAATACCTTCTTCAAATTAAACTTGGAAATTCATTTTAACAAAAGCTTTATGCTTTGCCGCTTTTACAAGCAGCAAGTGTAGTAAATTTTGAATTTGTACAAAAAAATTGGGTTTCTTATTTTATGAAATTCATTTTAGCATTTAACGGGATTATCGTAGAATAATAACCATTAAAACTGATAAAAATGAAACTAAGATAACATATGGATAGATGGCACGGTTCAAGGCGTCATTAGGGTGCTAATTTTTCTCCACACATAACCTACACTTGAACCCAATATTGACTCTAGTTTTCATGCAAATCTTAAAAATCAATCGTTTAAGTTTTGTTACTTAAAAGAAATCGGTTTTAATAAGTATCCAACTACAATTAACCTAAATGATCAGTTGCAACTTTAATTTCTCGACTATTTCATGGTAGCCATATGAGAATAATCTAATGAGTGACTTATCCTACGATAATGTTTAGTCCTAACACGAGAAACACTTTTTTCTCACCTACTGTACCATAAATTTTTAACTCAAGAGAATCACCATGGTGGCGAACATTACAACACTATGCATTGACCGATGTTGAAATCTTTTTATGAGATTTGTTCAAATAATCAAATGAAATAGTTGGTTCAAAGCATAATCTACCATGCAATTTCGATTAACTTTAATATGTTTTCATTAAGTAGAGATTCAATTGTAAGACATATACATTTATGTAATTAATTTCCAAAATTATCAAAATCTTGTTTATTTTGGAAATTATGAGGGAGTGTTGGAATCTTTTCAAAGTTGTGTTAAAGTTTATGTCTTCAATAATTAAAAAGTTGTCTCTTAATTATGTATTAAGGGATATTTCTCTTAGTTGTTTAACTAATGTTGCAACGGTACAAATAAATATCTATTTGGATAATTATATTTATATGAAGAAACATTTATTTGCTTATAAATAGAACCACTTTCATTTTGGAACACATATAGAAAACAACAAAGAAATTTTTTATAAAAGTGTGATAGTTTTGTTACATACTGTTTAGCGCAAAGAGGATTAGTTTCATTAATACAAAGTAGCGTGGCTTTATTGTATCCTCAAATTTATAAGTCAACAACTCTTTTGCACACCAAATTATTGGTGGGGGCGAATAAGACTTTAAAGAAAGTGGATTGTTGTACGCCATGAAGCCTTTTTTAATTTCTCATTATCTTTGATTCCCATATATTAATAATAATCTTGTTTAAGGAGTTATATACTTATAAAAGTTTTGACACAATTATATTTTGTGTTATATAAATTTTGACACATTTATCTATTTATGTCATATTTGTATTTTTATATCATATCAAATTAAATTATTTTTCGTATATCATATAATTTTATTATTTTCAAAATTATCAAGTCTATATGGTGCAAAGCTCTTTGAATAACAACTCATTTACATGACCCATCAATATTGAAGCCCATGTTAGTAGGGTTTGATTACATTCAATAAGGTATTAAGTTCAACGACACTTCCACTTGCAATTTACATACCCAATTTTTAACATCTTTTTTAAGAGAAATTTACATTTATAATAGTCCTAGATAGATCTTAGAACTATGAGAATATGTTTGCTTTACGGAGAGTTAGGGCCTTGGGGGCATCAAGAAAAGCCAAATATTTAGACAAATTGGTTAAGATATATACATTACACAATAATGACTGTCTTGCCTCTTTATTTTTCATTATCAAAATATGATAAGTTCAAATATGATTAACACAACATATTTAATGTTTATCATATATATGTTTAAAATTTTGACATATTTAATAATTTGTGTCATGTTTATATTTACACAACTAACATGAAAAATTTTAACATGACATAAATAATTAACTTATCAAATCTATTTGTCATGCCTAAAGTTGGATACTCTAATTGTTTAAACAAGGATTTTCAAAATTTTCTACACATTAATAGCAACAAGGTACTTTAAACACTAGAACCATTTAAATAAAATTTTGAGTCTTCATTAGATAATTGAAATTAAAAGTTAACTTGATAGTATCGAACTTGTAGCACAAATAGATTTGGCATTGTATTGAAATGTTAGGAATAAGATATGGCTCCTTGATCTGGAAACCTTATTCTAAAGTATGAAAATCAAAAGAGGATGATTTGCTGGACTTTATGTGGCCCACATGATAATAAAAGGACCAAGATAATTAAATCAAATTATTAAGGTGAAATTATAAAGTAAATCCTATTCAGTTTAATTACTCTAGTGATAAGAGTTTAACTCTATTTCAGTAAACTAATTAGAATACAGACTCCTTGATGGTAGGCTATAACTCTAATTAGTCTTCTAGTATAGGTCTCTAGTCTAGTCTAGTCTATGTAAATTGCTTGTGCATTATCATTAGATAATTATGAAGAAAAGGATATAGACTAGAAGGTTTATACGGTGTGTTTGTCTTCTTGTATTTGGAGCGAGGCTGGGTTCTTGATTAACAATGGCTAGAGGTACGTTTTATTTAAGTTATTACATGTGGTATCAGAGCTAGGCTTTCTAGCCTTGTTCTTCAGATCATCCAGTGAGATTCGTTAAAAACGAAATTTTTTTCATGCATATATTATTTATGCAATTAAATAATTCGTATTAAGGATAAACAAGTTATAATAAATATAGTAAAAGCATGAAATTGAATTTTTAACATTCTATAATTAATTTCGTAATTTGTATTTATGC
>JBBYHK010328256.1:0-25624 GCA_038382065.1 Adansonia grandidieri | reverse complement strand
TTACCTTAGCTTCCAAAGACTTTGGAAGGCTATTTAGCAATTTCTTGACTATTTCCTTATTTGGATAAATTTTTCCAAGCTCCTTCAAGCCATTGATGTTAGCCATAAATCTATCAGACATTTCTTTGATGCTCTTTTTTGGTTTCATTTTGAACATCTCATGATCGAGAGTGAGCATGCTTATCTTAGACTACTTGACTTCATTGGTTCCTTCATGGGTGACTGCTAATTTGTTCCATATCTCCTCAGCATTACCACATAGAGATAACCTATTATAGCATTTGGCTCTAACGCACAAAAAAAATATGCATGGCCTTAACATTGAGTTCAGCCATCTTAGTATCTCTCTTATCCCATTTTTCTTCCTCCTTGGGAACTTCTTGATCTTCAACCATCTTCATTTGGATGAGTGGACCATCATGATTATCCTTCATACTTGATAGTCATGTGCTTAGACAAATAAACTCATTTTTGTTTCCCAATAAGCATAGTCTTCATTGTTGATGAATAAAGGTCTTACAATGGAATGTCCTTCTTGGCCTATGAACTCCATATCACAACTTTGAAATCTTTTTGGTTTTTGCTTTAGATCTTTCTCGAAGTGGTTAAACATACAAAAATGAGACCAATGCTCTAATACCTTGTGATAAATGAAATCAAAGAGGGTAAATTAATTTCTTAAAATTATTTTTCATATTAAAACTTTGAATCCAAACTTCAAAAATCAAAACAATAAGCTTGGAGTTGTAAGTGAGTGAAAAAAATAAATAAATGAGTAATGGACAGAGAAACAAACACAATGATTTATAAAAGTTCATCCTCGATGCCTACGTCCTTTCACTTACTGAGGAGTTCCCTATCCACTAACTTGAATTGATTACCTTTTAAGGACAAGGTCTAACTTTTACAACTTTTTATTTTTTGGGGATAAGATAGCAACCTCTAACCTTCTATCTTTTACAGCTTAAATAGAATGTTTTCTCAGTACTTTTGAAAGCTAAGTAGAAATCTCTCCCCTTAATACAAATATTATTATGTAAATAAATAAAATCTCTAAAGGCTAAATGTTTACAAGAATTTGAGCTTTAAGGATGATAGTCTTAAAAATAGAATTATAATGAATGCAAAAATGATAGAAAAAATTAATCTTATACAAGTTTGAACTACTTGAAAGATAAAAAAGATGTAGGATTTGGCTTTAAACTTTTTTTTTTCTTTCTGATTCTTGCTTATGGAGGTATTGAAGAAGCCTTTTTATAATAAAAAGATGATTAGCGCCATTAGGACTTGTTGGGGATGCAATTGAGTTGTTAGAAGTTTTATTAATGTGATTTCCCATTGTTCGCCATGCCTATGTATCAATATAATTCATAAAAATATGACTGTTAAAATAGATTTATCAATACACAAGGGTTGTATCAATTCAATGTAGGACATATCGATACATTGCACATTTGTATTGATACATTCAAGGGTTTCAATTTAGTATTGTTATTGCCAAGCATTGTATCAATAAATACACTTAGGGTTTCAATACTTTCATATGAAAATCAATTTTAAAGTATTTTTCAGGACTTTAAAACTTGTAAAACTTATCCCAAAAATGTTTATACTAAAGTACGCATTAAAAACACATGTTTGAGTAAGTTAAGGATTTTGATAACATTCTAGTAATTTTCAAAGTATATTCAAAATAACTTAAGCAAAAATACTAGGTTGAAAATATTTGATTACAAGCTAATTGAGCTTAAGTTTTTATTATATCAAAACTAAGATTAATTCAAAGTTAATATAGCTAACAATTTTGATGGAGATTAAACAAGGGAAATAGCTAAAAATCAAAATCTTGGTCATTGCTTTCGCTTAATGAATTACATTCATTGAGCTACCAACAAAGGGAATGAAATTTTGACAATCAAGGATAGATGAAGATGAAGAGTAGAGTGAAAAATAAAAGAAATTTGAAAGGAAAACCAAAAAAAAAAAACCTTTCTACACTTAAAATACTTAATTTTCAATTTTAAGGCTTTGAAAACCAATTTTAAGCTTAAGAAAACTAAGTAAGAAAATTAAAAAAAAAAAAAAAAAGAAGAAGAAGAAGAATGCATGGAATGCATCCTCTTTCTATTTATAGAGGATGATGAATCGAGTAAAAGGGCCTTAAATCCCCTTTGGTTGAACCTCTCTTTAATTTTTTTCATTATTTTATTTTTTTAAATTCAAATCAAAATTTGATAATGGCTAACATACTACTATTGGAAGTATGTATAATGTGGGCTTCACAACTACTTGAATAGTATATATACAATGTCTATTGTACATTATAGGATTGTGAAAAAAATACATGGTGTATTAACCATGTACATGCACCTTAATTAATGTAAATACATTATTTATGACTAAAGCCATTAACTTAAAGCATTTTTATTCTATATACTAAATAAATTCACATGAAATTATTATGTAAATTGTACATGAATGGATATATCTAATCGAGATGAAGGTAATTAATATTAAAGCTAATGTTGGTTTATGATTTTTAATGTGTAAGATCATTTTGGCACCCTATATAAAGGGTCCTTGGTCCTCTTTTCTACTCGTCCAAGTTTGTGAGTTCTCCTATCATTAAAGCACAAACATAAAAAAGAGTTAGAAGAGTGAAGAAACAAGTTCCCTATATAAAATACATCACATAATTTTGATATTAAAGTAACATAAATATGTTGTTTAAGCTATACGAAGGTGATCCCTCTCAGAAAGTTTAGTTATGCTTTTAATTCTGTTTAAATAATGGCTCAAGGTATGCGATTTCATGTTGAACTTAGTTTATAATATAAGCTAAAGATCTTTTTTTCTTCTAACATGCATAATGGCCTAAGGTATTTGATTTCATGTTAAACTTAGTTCATAGTGTAAGCTAAAGATCTTCGTATTTTTCTAACATGTGGTATCAAAGCTACAATTTACGCTTAATTCTATAAACTATTTGCTTAATTCATGGCCTAAGGTATGTGATTTCATGTTAAACTGTATTGATAAATCGTTGCTTATGTTTTCACTTCAATTATAGAATAATTTGTCACGTTTTAAGATTGAGATTTTTTTCCTGATCACTTTAGATTTGGCATTAAGGTCAAGACTTATGTGATGTCAGAGATCGATGGTTGTCATCAAGGTGACCTATTATAATGATTATGGACATAAGTCTTAAGGATTTTATTATTGTAAAAATTTAAATTACCCTTAAGTATTTAATATTTAAATATTCATGAAATACTCTATATTCTTGCAAGTGATTGATTATTTAATCATTTGATGAGTGAATCAATCGTATTTCATTTTTCTTACCTAAAGGTAGGAAATATGATGATCATTGGATTCCTCACCAATTTACTTATTTTTTTTGGCTTAAGTTATGATTCCAGCTTCACTTTAAGCAAACATGTTAAACACCAGACTTTGCATAGCTTTAACTATTCAAACTAGCATGAACAAATTCTTATCAAATTAAGCTAATAGGATTTTGACTTGTGCTCAGGGATTGATGAGCTTGCACAACCTATTGATCAAAGTTTGTAAGCTTAAAGATCCCTTTATGAGAATTGGGAACAGTTAAATCACTTGAGTCTAATGATTATCAGGAGCAAAATTGTGAAAAATATTCATAATTCAATTCCAAATTCAACTAAGATATGTGAATTCTTACAGTTAATTGAGTAATAATTTAAAACTTTAGAATAGCTATGGGAGGCATATTTATGGCAACTTTGACTACTAAAAGGTATGATAGGATAAGTGGCATGTGTGAACATATAATGGAAATAGACATTCTTGCTGAACAACTTAAGACCACGAATATGATCAATTCGGAATCTTTCTTAATGTAATTTTTTCGTAACTCTCTTCTGACACAATTTGGTCCATTTAGAATTACTTACAACACTCAAAAGGATAAATGGACCATAAATGAACTTATCTCTATGTGTGTGCAAGAAGAAGAGAGATTAAAGAGAAAAGAATTGCAAGCTATCCACATAAGCTCGTTATGGAAAAAGACCAAGAAAAGAAACGAAAGAGGCTTACAAGTCACTATATAAGGGAAATTAAGAAGCTAGCACTAGCAATAAAATGATAATATTGTTAAACGCTTCTTTAGCCATGAGACTAGGAATTAAAAGAAGGATTACTTAAAGTGTAAGGCAGGGCCAAAGCCAAAAATAGTGATAAAAAAAGGTTGAGATATACATGGATTAGGCTATTTGTCAGCTCGAATTAGGTTAAACTTCAGATAAGTAAAAAATTTCTTGTATATGGGCTTAACCCAACTCGATCATCAGGCAACTCTAATATAAAAATAGTAAATTTAAATACTATAAATGATATTAAATTTACTAACAATATATAAACTCATTATAGTGAAATAATTTTTTTTTTAATTTTTAAATAGTATAATTGCGTTGCATATGAAAAAAATGACAAATTCAATAAGAAATAAAGTTTCAATATCCAAAAAATCTATTATCTAATTAAAAAATATAAAAAATTTTGATAGCGTAAAATGAAATCAACTATCACATATATTTAGGAAAAAAATTAAGTGAAATATGCTATCTATATTAGATATTATAATGGTTTAATTTTTTTATTTGTTTTTCCCTTATAAGCGTGGAATGAGAAATAGTAACTACAATAATTAATGTAGATGTATCTATTTAATTGATTGAAAAGGTTTACCAAATTTATTATGTAGAAAAATAGAGAGGGACTAAATTGAACTTTCTTAAGGCACAAGAAAATTTTGGGGGGGTCATATATAATTTTCCTTAATTTTTAATCAAAAGTGATAAAGAATTAAAAAAATAATTAAAGAGGAAGTAGGTCCAAGGCCCTTGCTTGCTCTTTTTCCTTTCTCCCTTGGCATAAGGCTTAGTTTGAAAAGAAAGGTGTTTTTCTTTCATTTGTGTGCAATGAATCCTACATAACCAATGTCCCTTTTAATACTTCGTGGATAGATTCTATTGCAACCATTCATGTTTCTAATACCATGCAGGGATTCGTTTCAACCCATAATCCAACAATAATAGAAAATACAATAATAATGCAGAACAAGTTGAAGGCCAAAGTTGAAACTATTGGAAATTATCGTCTTGTTCTTAAGACTAACTATTCTCTAGATCTTTAAAATCCTTTTTATGTTCCTAGTTTTTGAAAAATATATATCTTTATCTCCACTTAATGTTAAAGGTTATGCCTTTCATTTTGGGAATAAAAATCATGTCATTTATAAAAATACAGCTTTAATTGGAAATTAAGCATTACATGATAGTCTATATAAAGTGCATCTTGATCTTTTATTTTCACAATATCTTCTTACCCTCGACATATATATGTTGGCACCAAGACAAAACTTATCAATGTTGTGGCATAAATGCTTAGGTCACATCTTGAAAGAAAGACTTGAGTGGCTTGCTAAGAATGGAGTTTTGAACTTTCTTGGTTTTACAGATTTTGGTACTTGAATTGACTTTATTAACAAAAAGCAAACAAAAAGGTACCAAGAAAAGAGCCACCAAAAGTTTCAATTGCTTAAGCTAATCCATAGTGAAATATGTGGACCACTTAATCCTTCTTGTATAAGTGGTGAAAATATTTTATAACCTTTATTAATGATTTCTTACATTACGATTATATCTATCTAATCAAAGAAAAATCTAATGCTTTGAATAGTTTTAAGATTTTTAAAGTAAAAGTTGAAAATCAATTAGATAGAAATACTAAAGTTGTGAAATCTGATATAAATAATGAATATTATGGAAAATGTGATGAAACTGGTCGTAATTTGGGACCATGTGGTAAATTATTCAAGAAAACTGAATTATTGCTCAATATACTATGCTAGGATTACCTCAGCAGAATGGTATGGTTGAATGCTGCAATCGCACTTCAATAGTAAAGCCATTAAAACAGCAATGTATATATTAAATTGAGTTCTTGCCCCAATAACTCCATTTAAACCATAGGTTGAAGGAATTTGAGTTTAAATTATACACATATTTGAGGGTGTCCAACTAGGGCAAGGCTTTATACTCCACATGAAAATAAATTGGATCTTAAGACCATTAGTTGTTACTTTTCTAGCTATCTTGAGCTATTCAAAGATATAAAATTTTTGTTGTCCTAATCATTAACTGGAATAATGGAAACAGATAATGCCAAGTTCCTTGAGCATGGATTTAATTGTGGGAATCATGATAAAAAAGAAGTGGAAATATTCTTAAAATATGATGATTCTGTTAGAATGACATTAAAAGAATCTAATGAACCATTTCACAAGGAAAACATTGACACTAGAATCAAATTTATTACAAAAGATACACACATGATGAAAAATCTATAATTTTTACAAAGATCAGAAAAGGAAAGAAAATTTACAATTTTTTTATGATTATGTTGTATATCTACAAGAACAAAATATTGATCCTAGTATTATAGATTATCGTCAAACATTCTCACAAGCCATGAGAAGTCATAAATATGATAAATGGCCGAATGCAATGAAAGAAAAAAATGATATCCATGAAAATTAGTTTGGGAATTAGTTGAATTACGTAAGAAACATACTCCCATCAATGCAAATGGGTCTTTAAAATAAAAAAGCACTCCAAAGTAATATCAATCAATATAGGGCTAGGTTTGTAGCAAAAGGATTCACTTAAAAATAAGGCATAACAGTGAGACTTTCTTTTCTATTTCTACAAAACTCACTTAAGATTCTTATGGCTTTACTAGCTCATTATGATCTTAAGATACATCAAATAGATGTGAAATAGTCTTTTTAAATGAAAATCTAAATGTGGAATTTTTATACGGAACGACCAAAGGGATTTGAAGAAGAAAGAAAGAATATTTTGGTATGCAAGTTGAAAGATATATATGTTTTAAAGCAAGCTTCATGTCAATGGTATCTTAAGTTTCACAATACCATTACTTCCTTCAAAATTTAAGAAAACAAAATTGATAATATATGTAAAGGTCGGTGAGAACCATTAATTTTATATGTGGATGATGTTTTACTTGCATCTAATAATTTAAGATTGTTGCTTGAAACAAAATATTTTCTTTCAAGTAATTTTGAAATGAAAGATTTAGGTGATGCATCCTTCATACTTAGGATTAATGTTTATCAAGATAAATGGAAAGGCATTCTAGGATTGTCTAAAAAGGCTTATGTCAAGTGTTTGAAAGATTTAACATGCAATATTGTTCATCTAGTGCAGCACCCATCACTAAGATGATAAATTAAGTTTAAGTCAAAGTCCCACAAATGACATCGAATAGAACCGATGCCTACAATTCCTTATATATCTATTATTGGAAGTTTAATATATGCTCAGATTTGCACGCGACCTAGTTTAAGTTTTGTAGTTGGTATGCTTAGAAGATTTCAGAAGAATCCTAGTATGGAACACTAAATGGTTGCCAAAAAGATGACGCATTATCTTTAAGGAACTAAAGATTATGCTCACCTATAAATGGATTGATTCATTTAGCATCATAAGATTCTTAAAGACTTTAAGGGATGTCTTAATATTATGAAGTCAACTTCTAGGTACATCTTTTTGCTAGCTTGGAAAATGAAAAGCAAAATCTTACTACTTCTTCTACAATGGAAGTTGAGTTTATTGCTTGCCATAGGGCAACTTCATAGGCCATTTGATTATAGAATTTTTTTCTTGAGGCTTAAAATTATGAATGCCATTTCCAAGCCCCATAAGATATACTCTAATAGTTCTCTAACTATCTTATTCTAGAAGAATTAACAAATATTCTAGTAAAACTAGACATATTGAGTTAGATTATCTTGTTGTTAGGGAAAGAATTCAAGGTTAGAACATGTCCAGAACATGTTCATTGAACACATTAGTACCAATGTTATGATAACTGACCCATCAATGAAGGCACTAACACTAATCAAATATAAAGAACATGTTTATTCTATGGTTCTTACCAATGTTGTATAAATGCTTGGGCAATTAATGGTTGATTTGTGTACAATAAAGGATTATTGTCAAAATTGACATGAGAGATTCATTTATTTCTCTTGAATATAACTTATCTAAATATGACTATTTATTTCGCAATTCATAGTTGGAATATTATATTAAAAAATGTAATATACTACCACAATTAGCAGTTAATAGTTTTAGAATAAGCTAAGATTAATTAATATTAATTGTAGCCATTTTGAGAAATCCATTGATAAAATTTTTCATGTGATTATTTGTCTAAGTGGAAGAATGTTGGAAATATATATTATGTTGACTTCATAACCATATGAATAGTATATATACAATGTTTCTTGCATAATATAGGTTTGTAATAAAATACATGGTACATCAACGATGTACATTTACCTCACTTAAAGTAAACACATTAGTTATGACCAAAGTCATGAACTCGATGTATTCTTATTTTATCTATTAAGTACATTCACATGAAATTACTATATACATTGTACATGAATGGATTCATCTAATCTAAGAGAAGTTAATTAATATTAAAGTAAATGTTGGTTCATGATTCGTGATAGGTAGGATAATTTTGACATCCTACATAAAAGGGTCCTTGGTCCCCTTTTTTGCTCATCCAAGTTTATGAGTTCTCTCGTCATGAAAGCATAAACATAAAAGAGAAGTAGAAGAGTGAAGACATAATTTCCAATATTAATTATATCACATAATTGGGATATTAAAGTAATATATATATATTGGTTAGATTATACAAATGTGATCCCTCTCAAAAAGTTTAGTTGCGCCTTTAATTCTACTCAAATAATGGCTTGGGGTGTGTGATTTCGTGTTCAACTTAGTTTATAGTTGTAGACACCTAATTTCATCCGGACTGTCTATCCCCGAAAGTCCCAAGTATTCGAGAACGAAAATGTAGTGGCCACTCTGATGAAGGTCAACTTCCACCAGAAGGATTTCGCATTTTTGTAATTTTAATTAGTCATATGTAAAATAACTATATATACATATGATAGAAAAATCTATTTTCTCGGGTAAAAAAGATGAATCCGCAAAGAAAAAATTTTTGTTTTTGAACAAGTTCTTGCCAAATTTTAAAATTACCTCTGTGGATGATCTCACAGTTAATTTTCCTATTTTTAGGAATTTCCTGAGATTTGTCTGAAAAACTCGAGAACTTGGTGGTCGAATATTTTTACCGACCCAGTGTGGTTTTATGCAGATTCTCACCTTGAAAAAACATAAATATTCAATGAAAAACATGTATTGGCATTTTCTACCATGAAGTGTCAAACTGTAAATTTTATAAATAAATTTTAAATGTTGTAGTCTTATAAATATCATGCTCGTGAATATTACTTTTGGTTCTTGTTGATCTATTTTTAAAATTTTACAAGTTTATTTTCTTCACCTTCGAAATTAATTTTTTGAATAAAATGTGGTCTTGAATTTTTTTTACTTCAATGTCAATGAAATTCCGTAATTTTTTCCAGTATTGAAATACGAGTTTTTCTTTACTCGTAAAATTTTAATGGAATCCTCTCGAGTTTCAAACATCAAAATTCATTAAATATTATTATTTGATTCACCTTAATTCAATTTTAAAAATTTTATTCATTTCCATGAGTTTTGAATTTTTTCTTGAAATTCCCTTGTTTTCGAGATACGAAGCTTTCTACTTTGTAAATGTTTTTCAGGGTGATTTTTCTTGGTCTATGATTTTCAAAATGCACTAAATATTATTATTTGATTCACCTTAATTCAGTTTTTAAAAAATTTATTCGTTTTCATGAGTTTTGAATTTTTTTTTGAAATTTCCTTGTTTCCAAAATACGGGGTTTTCTACTCTATTAATGTTTTCAGGGTGATTTTTCTTGGTCTATGACTTTTAAAATTCATTAAATATTATTATTTGATTCAATTTAATTTATTTTTCAAAAATTCATTCATTTTCATGAGTTTTGAATTTTTTCTTGAAATTTCCTTGTTTTCGAAATACGGAGTTTTCTCCTCCGTAAATATTTTAGGAGGAATTTTCTTTGGTTTCAAATTTTTAAAATTCATCGAATATTGTCATTTAACTGCCATTAAAACAGTTTTGAAAATTTTAATTTATTTCATAGGTTTTGAGTTTTTTTTTCGTATATGTCAATTTTCCTACACTAAGGCATTTCTCGTAAAATTTTACGAGTTTTTAACTTTCAATCAAGATCTTTTCCACCATTTCATTTCTAAAATTTTATCTATGATCAATTAACATTAATTCCAATTTTATTTTGATTTTTGGAAATTTTATTTTATTTTATTTTATTTACTTTTTCCATCTGGTTACATGCTAATTAGCTTGTTTTCTCATCCAATTACTTTCTAACTAAGTTGGTTACATCCCAATTACTCATTACATGAGCTGATCAACTTCATCATGAGCTTGATAATAGAGTGACTTGTAAGAAAAGAAAACAAGGTGTAGGCTTATGACACAATATTTATTATTTCCAACCTAACAAGTAAGCTTAACATCAAAAAAATAAAAAAAAAAAGGAAAAGAAAATGAAAAAAGAGGATGAAGCCTCCCCCTATAAATAGGGGAGGATGTTATTTCATGAGGGTTTTTTTTTTTAAGTTTTGGGAGACCAAAAAAAAAGGGAAAAAAAGGGTTGGAAAAAAAAAAGTACTTGAAAAAAATTTTCAAAGCTTTGTTATGGCAAATCTCCACTTAAATCTTTGAAGTTTTATTTGTTTGATACATTTTTCTTCTCTTTGGTGAGCCAAAAATCTGCTTAAGTTCATGGCTTTTTCCTCTATCTTGAAAGACTAAGCATAATGGCCATGAACTATTTCCTTGATTTTATTTTATTATTTTTTTCTTTTCTTTCTTTTCTTCTTGTTAGCAAATTACTTTCTTCATAAATCATGTTTATGTTGATATGATGTTGCTTTTGGTGTTGTGCTTGTCATATATATGTTCATATATATTTTATTTCTTTTAGTGTTTTGTTGTTATTATGGTGAAATCACATGTTTATATACTTATTTTTGTAATTTTATCATATAATGGTGTTAATTTGTATTAAGTAAAATGTGAATATGTGATTATTGAGTTTAAAAAAAGTTGATTGGTAGATTGTTTAGGTGTTGGCTGAAATTCATGCTTGTATATGTGTTTTTGTGGTCATTTTGCAAATATAAAAAAGTTTAAGGGCTAATCCAAAAAAAATAAATAAAAAAATAAAAAAATCTTTGTTCAGACCTATATGCTTGACCAAAGTACACTTGCACTTTTAGGAGTGTATTTTATGCATTTATCAAGATAAAATACATTTTGTTTAGTTTTGGGGTCTTTTTGTAATTTTGAAAAGTTTAGGGACTTTTGTGTAAATATTGAAAAATTTATTCTAGGGGTAGAAAGAAGAGACCTAATTTTGCTTGTGATTTTTTGTGACTTTTGTGATTATTTTGATTCATTTGAAGCTTAATTTTATATTTTAATCATGTAGGGGCCAATTTATAATTTTAGAAAAGTTTAGCGACTAGTTTGTAAATAATAAAAAATTTTGTTGTGTGGTCAAAGGATTTGACCAAAAGCTTCATGGATAACTTGGAAACTGATTTTGGGTATTTCATATCATGCTCTAGGTATTTTTCACACTTTAGGGGGTATTTTGCAATTTCTCAAAGTTTAAGGGCTAGTTTGTAAATAATGAAAATTTTTCTTTTCTGGTCAAAGGTGTTTGACCGAACCTTATTATGGATGTTCTTCATGATTTAAATGCTAATTTTTACTGATTAATTGTATTTTGTGATGATTTAGATTTTTTTTACTTAGGTACCTAAGTATAAAATCGAGAAAGTTTAGGGACCCTAAGGGAAATTTGGCATTTTTAGGACAAAATGGTTATCTTTAGCATAAAATCATCCACTTAGATTATTTTAAATATTTTTAGCATCCCATTGGTCCTCCCGTGAGGTGATAAAAATATAAAAACCTTTCGTATTCTTTTGGTTCTTCTTTAGGGTACAAAATGTAATTTTTAAAAATTTAGGAACTTAATGGTATTTTTGCATGTTAGGTTTATTTTAAAATTTAAACTTCTCATTTAGGATGTTTTTGGGTCAAAAGAATAAATATATTTTTTTAACATTTTAAACTAATTTAGGACAAATATTAATTTTGAGAAATTTAGGGATCCATTAGTAATTTTCATACTTTAAGTCATTTTGTAATCTAAATTACTCATTTAGAGTAAGAATCATCATTACTTGTTCTTTCGAGTCCATTAGGGGTACTGGGATACTCTTATGTTGAAGGTATACACAGAGGCACTTTCGTAATTTTTCTCACCGGGATACTTTTATGTCATAGGCGAATGTTTAAGGTTCCTTTAGCCTTTTAAGGTCATTTTTGAGTCCATTAGGGGTACTGAGATACTTTCATGTCGAAAGTATACCCTAGGGGCATTTTTGTAATTTTTATCACTAAGATGCTTTTATGCCAAAGGTTAAGTTTCCTTTAGCCTTTTAAGGTCATTTTTGAGTCCATTAGGGGGATACTTTAATGGCGAAGGTATACCTTATTTCGTAATTTGTCCTCACCAGGATACTTTATGCCAAAAGTGAATGTTTAGGGTTTATTTAGTCTTTTTAGGTCATTTTTGAGTCCATTAGGGGTACCGGGGTATTTTCATGTTGAAGGTATACTTAAGGGACATTTTCATAATTTTTCTTACCAGGTGCTTTAGTGTCGATGGTAAGCCTTAGGAATGTCTTAATTTTCCTTAGAACCCAATCTTAAGTAGTTACTGGGTGCCTTAGTGTTGATGGTAAACCTTAGGGATATTTTAATTTTCCTTATAACCCAATCTTAAGTAGTTAGCTGGTGCCTTAGTGTCGATGGTAAACCTTAGGAATATTTTAATTTTCCTTAGAACCAAATCCTAAGTAGTTACTGGGTGCCATAGTGTCGATGGTAAGCCTTAGAGATATTTTAATTGTTCTTAAAACCTTAAGTAACCACCAGGTGTTTCTATGCCGAAGGTATACTTTAAGGATATGTTCGTTTTTCTTTTATCTTTTTAGTCCTTAGATTCGAATTAGTACTTTAGTGTCTAGACCGAGTCATAGGTCTTTTATTTTTGTTTCAAATAAAATTCATATGTCTTTATAAAATAAAAGCAATGTCTCGAAAATAGAGTGATGCGTGAAACTCCTCCCACCCATAAGTGGTAGAGGTTTTATGGATTATTCTAATGATGAGATACCTTTTTTAAAGTGAAAATCGAGAATTTTATACAAATAAAAACCTCACATTTTGCCAGGTACTCCAGTAGGATGTCCTAGAGTGTCAAAAGTTGACCTAAACAAAATGATGTGTCTAGAACCTCACTACTATTGTTTTTCTTCAAGGAATCAATTACCTTATTAGCTAAAAGAAATTCATCAAGGAACTATCTACTTGCAATGAATGCAGACTATGTGTCACCAATTTCACAAACAACATTTTCATTCTTTTAGCTAAAATTTAGCAAGAATTTTATACATAGAATTAAGTAAGTTGATTGGTATATAGTCACTTAAGCAAACCAATTATCCATCTTAGGAATAAGAGTAATAAATGAGTTAATGCATTTATCGAATTTACTTGACTAATGAAACTTTGCAATAAAAACTTCATGAATAAAATCTAATTTTTTTTAAAGAAATTAAAATTAAGGCCATTTAGTCCAAGATCTTTGTATCCTTCACACTCCCAAACAGCATACTTCCTCTATTGTAAATAGCGACTCTAACATCTCGGCTTCAAAATTTAGTAAACTTCAAAGGTGCATTTGCTTATACACGATGGTTTCATACCACTCTAGAAAAAATCAATAATAATCATCTTCAAAGAGGTTGGGTCAGAGACCTACATATTTTATTAAAAACAAAAGCCTTATAAAAATTTCTTCTAGCCCGAATCTTAGCCTTACAATGGAAAATTTTAGTGTTTCTATCCCTTTTTTCAGCCATTGTATTCTTGATTTCTAATGCCACATTGATTCTTTAATATTTAAAGCCTCCTTCAAATCTTTCATCAGCTTCATCATGTGACTCAAGATTCCTTATTTCCTATAATTTATCAAAGAAGTTAACTTTTTTATCCAACCCAGCAACCTTAGCATCAATTTTATAAAACACCTCCTTATTCCACATTTTCAAGAAACTTTTAATCTTATACATCTTGAACCTCAAGCTATGATCAACATTACTAAAAACTTCCATCTTCTCCTATTTTACACAAATATAATCAACTATGTTATATCATTGAGTGAACAATCATATAACTTAAAAGGCCTCCGAACCTAATCAATAGGTCCCAATGAAAATAAAAAGCCATAATGATTTAACACTTACCTTTTCAAAACATGTAAAATTATGGAACTGTAGCAACTGCTCAACTGTAATAAGAAATCCATCTAATCTATTTCTACGATTACCCCAACCACACTAAATAAATTTATTCCCCATTAGTAGCAAATCCCAAAAGCCTTTGCAACTTATAAATTCATTTAAATCATAAATCTTGTCATAATTGTTGGACCTTCTACTTCTTTCAGACTTTTATCTTATTACATTAAGATCCCTAGTGACACACCAGTTAATCAATGTTGATGATTTAAGCCCCAAAGTTTCCTTCCATAATCTTTTTTTTTACCCAACTCATAACAGCAAGCATAAATGTTACCCATAACACAACTGAAATTCCACCTAACCCAATTACATTTCACAACTAGAATCCACTCTCTACAAATTTTAAGTTCATAATCAAAATAATATCTATCTTGACCTATAAGCAAAACCTAAGAGGAACCCTTAGACTCAAAACATACACATTCAAAATCACTACACCCCTAACAATCTAAAATTAAAGAATCTTGAATACTTTAAAGCATCATTTCCTAAATTAGAAGCATATCAGCCTTATGAGTAGATCAAATATTTTTCAAAATAGATCTTTTAATAGGAGAACCTAACCTCTTGATAGTGAAACAAATTATCATTATTCTAACACCTTAATGAACTTACCAAAAGGGGAAAACTATCACTAACTGAATTCTCAACAACAAATTCAAACTTAAACAATAGTGTACACGCCATCACAATCGCTAAAAGAAAACTAATAGTTTACTACCAAATTCTCATCATCGTCCTTTAGTTCCTAATCTCCATGATCATATTAATTACCACATCATCATCACAATTGGCCTTCTAACCAAGCAATTTACTAATCTTCCATGTAGTCCTATCATCTTCTTCAATAGTCTTTCTTAGATCCTTAAAATTAACCTTTGATAGGGATTTATTGACAATTTTCTGGTCCCACTTTTTAGCTTAAAACCCTTTCTGCTTTCCATGTTTATTCCCTTTTCGATTCATGATATTTGTAACTTATTTAGAAGGCCCTTTCTAAATCTATTAAATTCCTCACTTTCCCTCTTTTCAAGCTCCTTATAACTTTTTTTATCATTCTTCCATCGTAACATGGTCCAAAAAAGAATCCTAACTAACTCGACTTAAAAATTAGGTGTACCTTTTGTTCCTGAATAGATTAACATATCATTATTTTAATTATATTTTTATTAGGGTCACGTTATTACTATTATTTTTTATTTTCAGGCACTAAGTCATTAAGATGGTTCACTTACTCGACTTAACCCTAAATAGTCATTATGAAATGACTATTTATTTTAGAGTCACCATTAATAACTTTTGTCTAGGTGAGACTAGTCACCTATCCGAGTTCGTATTTATAGGTTTATGAAACCCATAAAAAAATTCTAAGATCTGTGAAAATATTAGAGATCGCATGAAAGGGTTCGAAAGTTAGTTAAAGTCACGAGCAAAGATCGATCCCTCTCATGATGCTCAAAAATCGGTATCTTATTAATTACGAGTTAGCTTAAATTTAGATTTTTTATTCAATTTCCACGTCTGATATTTAATTATGATTCTTGTATTCCAAAAGTTTCCAAATTTGTAAATTTATTATTTCATTAGAGAAAATCGAGTTTTTAATATTTTTGAAAATCAAAAGATCTTCTGCACCCTACCGGAAGAACATCAAAGTTTTTATCATTTTCTTTCGTACCTTACTGGAAAACTAGAGAAATACTAAAGGTTTTAAAATCAACATATCTCCATACCTCACTAGAGAACTGAAGGAATATGAAAGGTTTTATTTTTACAAAACTAGAAAAATCTTAATTTTTATTTTGAAAAAGATATCTCGGTATTTAAATAATCCGTAGAACCCTTCTCATATACTAAGAGAAATTTCATGTACTATTTTAATTTAGAGACATTGTCTCAATTTAAAAACTCCAATTTTATTTAAGTGATAATAAAAAATACCTTAAGACTCGGTTTAGACAAAATGTACTAAACTTAACACTAAGGATCTGAATTTAGTTGATTTGACCACGTGTCCCTTAGAGTATGACTTCAACATAAAAGTATCCCAATGACCCTAAACGACTCGATTTAGTGGTAAATTGCCAAAATGCCTCTAAGGTATACCTTTAACATATAAGTGTCTGGTACCCTAAAAGATTTTATAACTTTATAGATGAACAAATCTATTCCTACTATGCACCTTTAACATAGAAATATTTCAGTGATCACATAAGAGTTAGTTCTAATGTAAATTGTTAAAATGTCCTTAAGTCTACTTTTGATGTACAAGTACCCTAGTACCCTTAAAAAACTTGATAACTTCATAAAAGGATAAACCTATCCCTATTTTGCACCTTTAGCATAGAAGTATCTCAATGATTACAAAGAACTCAGTTCTAGGGTAAATTACTAAAATAATCCCAAGTTGTACCTTAGATATAAAAGATTCCTTGTACCCTAAAGGACTCAATAATTATGTAATATAACAATTACACCCTACATGGGTGACTTAAACATCAAAATTAACCTAAAATGCAAAAATGATGAGCTTAAGTTTTTCAAAATTGTATTTTAGCCTTAAAATGGCTAAAAATACTAGAAAAGCTCTTAAAATGCCTAAAATAAAGTAAATGGGTAATTTAAGATGTGAAAATACCATTTTAACCTAAAATGCAAGGTTTTCATAAATTTCTAAACTTTTCTAACTTTACAAAATAGTCCCTATATAAAATAAACACCATAAAACAACATAAATCATTTCAAAATTAACATGGAAAACATGCCAAATATCATTAAAAGTATTTGGCCAAACATCCTTGGCCTTGGAACAATTTTTTTACTTTGTTCAAACAAATCTCTAAACTTTACAAAATTGCAAAAAGACCCTTAAAGTTTAGAAAACGTATAATACACAACAAAACATGTTAAAATTACGAAAAATATGCTTAAAAGTCTACGAAGTGTTCGACCAAATTTACATGGCCTACAAACAATGATTTTTTATTTTTACAATTTAGTCGCTACATGACATAAAACATAAAATCAAACATCAAACACATCCAAATCAACATAAAACTCACATAAGAAATTGCTAGGAATGTTTGGCCAAGTGCCTTTGGCCTTGGAACAATTTTTTTAAAATTTTACAAATAGGCTCCTAAACTTTTTAAAATTGTAAAAAAGCCTTTAAATGGTTAAAAATACACAAAATACAGTTAAACATGTCAAAAATACATAAACAAATCCCTAAAGGTCTCAGCATGGATTCAACCAAATTGGATGGCCATGAAAAAAATTTTGCAACTTTTGCTATTTAGCCCTTGATTTTCCATAATTACAAAATAACTTAAAAAATCAAAACTCATAAAATCATCCAAGACACATTGGCCAAGCATGGAAATACCCTTCCAAGGCCTTCAACATTTTGGAAAAATTATTTTTAAGCCTTTATAAATTTCAAATACTACGAAACAATCCAAAATATCACAAAATCAAGCATGAAAAATTACTTAATAATCATAATGATTTTCAACCAGCATGTATTACCACTAGAAATAATTTTTTTCATCACATATTTTCATGAATATCAACATAAATAACTGACATAATTTTTACCAAGCATAAATATGCATAAAAACATGATAAATAATGAATATAACAACATAAATCAACATAAAAACATTAAGAAAAATAACACAAAAATATATACATGAAGATAACATTACTCCATCAAAAAACACAAATAAACTTGATGAAAAAAATATATTACAAATAAAACTAAAATAAAATAACAAAATCAAGAAACTTTATTCATAGCCAACAGGCTTTGCCTTTCAAAATGGATTAAAACTCATGAGATCAAGCATGATTTGGGCTCACTCAAAGGAAGAAAAATGAATAAACTAACAAAAACTAAGAATTTTCAATGTGTTTTTACCTTGAAAACTTATAAAACTTAAGAAATTTAAATAACTTTTCATGATTGTTTTTATGGAATTTCTAAATGCTCCCAAAATGTGTAAACCATCCCCTATTTATAGGCAATGGAATTTGGCCAAGGAGTGTAAAAATATCCTTTTGACCAAATGCTTCTAAGCTATTCCACATTATTCCTTTTGTTTGGTTAATTATTTGGTAGATTTCTTTAGGCTTTCATTAATTGATTTGTTTCCATATAATAATAATAATAATAATAATAATAATAATAATAATAATAATAATCTTATCTTAGTCAAAAAGCCTCATGTCTGCCAACTTAGGATAATATTAATTTAATATATAGTTAAAAAGTAACTAAATTGGTTAAGAAAAAATTAAATTACAATCAAACTAGCTCATGTAACTAAATCAATAAATTTTACAATTAAAATAAATATAACAAAATTTTGAGAATGAAAAAAAAAAAGAGAGCCATAATTACAAATTTTATGGAAAAAAATGAACTGGAAGGACTAAAATTGTAAGAAATTTAAAGTTATAAATTAATAAATTTATTTACGAATTTAAACACGTAAAAATCTTAATTAAATATCCATACAAAATTTTTATCTAAGAAGAATCAATAAAAATTTTAGAGAGAGAAAAAATATTATTAGGCTTTGCCGTGAAATTAAAATGGGCCAAATTGGGCCTCATTGAAAAATAAAATGTGCTTAATGAAATAATCAAAAGTGAACTTGTTGGGCTTGTAGAGAATGAAATGGGCTTGGTAGAAAATAAAAAATTTGGTTGGCAAACTTGTTTAGCTTGTTAGGCATATTAGCAAAATTTGAAAGTTTTATGCCCACTAAAGAAATTTTGTCCAAAATAAAATTAATAAAAATTTCAATTGTTGAATACTAAAAGAAATTTTTAAAAAACTTTATGGATGAGAAAAAAGCAATTAAAAATTCTAAACTTATAAAAATTTACAAAAAAAACATTACTGAGGAAAATTATATTTGAAAAGAAATTGGAAAATTCATAAAATGGATTAGAATATTAAAAGACTGATTTAACGGTAATATGATGGAAGTATTTGAAGAATTTTAAAATTTAAAACTTTAGAAAATTCTTTTGAACATTTTGCAGATACAAGAAAGTTTATATTTTAGAACCAAGAAAATTTTAAAAATATGTTTGAATTTATAAAAATGAATCAAATTCAACACATTACTCAAAATATTAAATTATAAAAATAATAAAAATAAAAATCTAAAATCTAAAATAAATTTTATCAGAAAAATTTCACAAGCATAACACTCGCGGTAGTATGAAAAATTCAAAATTAAGTACCAAAATTAACATCTTGACACATTGTGGTATAAAAAGCAATATAGATTTTTTTCTTGAACATTTTGGATTTTTCAAAGTGAATATTGGCATAAATACTATCGGTAAAAATATACGACAGTTAACTCCTAAAATTTCACAAAAAAATCTTGATAAAACTTTAATAATGGAAAATTTGACCATAACATCATATGCCGAAATGAATTTCAAATTTTCAAAATAATAACTTTCAAAACTAATTTTTTACCTTGGTAATCATATTTTTTATTGGAGATTTGTTCTCTATGGCACTTGAAAGTGCACTTTTTCTTGCACGCGCACGTGCGGCCATTTAAGTGGGACTAAAATGATCTTCAAAATGTCTAGTCCACTTGAAGGAAGTCTACCCCATTGGGGTGATCACAAGGCTTTTGGTTTCGAATATTTCAGAACTACTGAGAAAAGGGGCTTGGACAAAATTAAATGTCTTAATTGCCCCTCTTAGGCTGTTGTTGAGGATTAGAAAAAGTGAAAAAAGTAAATAGACACAATTTTGTTCGGGCCATGATAAATTCTTATACAAAAGTGTTTTTGGGAATAGGCCAATTGCATTGGTTTTTACCTAACCAATTACATTAGACTTTCATATTTTAATGGTAATTTCGATTAGGCTAAGGCCATCAGCTGCTTTTGGGCTTTCAAAACTTAGTGCCAATTTCGACTAGGTCGAGGCCATTATCTACTTGTGGGCTTTCAAAATTTCGTGCCAATTTCAATCAGGCTAAGGCCATTATTTATTTTTGGGCTTTTGAATTTCGGTGCTAACTTTGATACAGGTGTAACTATCAGCTACGCTTAGGCTTTTTCATTTTGGTATCCACATCATTGGTTTTTTGCCAAATAAAGAGAACCTGCTTTAAAGTCTACTTGACCTACATTTCATAGGATTGAATAAAGAGGTCATTTTACTTCATCGATTCCTAACTAAGTGAAGCTGACAAATAAAAATTTTACCGATCTTTCTGCTTAATCAGATGGATTTGACTTAAATCCTACTTTACCTCCCTAACACAAGATCAAATGAAGAAGACATATTACTCCACTGGTTCCTAACCAAGTGACATTGACAAATAAAAACTCTACTGATCCTTCTGCTTAATCGAATGAAGTTGACTCAAATCTTACTTCACCTACCTAACATAGGATTGAATAAAGAGAATATCTGAATTTGAAACATCATAAAGATTAATATTCTTATGTTAGTGAAGCCTTATCAATCAGAGCCTCATGGTTGTCGACTTCTTTTCTTTTTGATGGCTTGTTGTTAAAGGTTTACATCATTAAAGGGCAATCTCATGTTTGCCCATAAAATTTTTTTCTAATTTTCAGTTCAAAAATCTCAAAATTGTTTGATTTTTCCTAAAAAGCCACCAAATATCAAATTATTGTTTATTAATTCAAAGATATAACTATATATAGCTAAATAAAAGTCAACATTTCATTGCTCGAAGCATGTTTAGAAACTTTTATTAAATCATGAACAAGTATCACAACTAAATTCCAGGATTTACGAAATGAGATCACCTTTTCCCTTTAACCTGGGAACGAATCTACTTGATCAAAAACTTTGAAAATTCTAGAATAATTTCAACCATGATTTTTCAAATATCAAGGATAACATATATGCCATCTTTATCTTTTGAAGATTTCTTGTGATAAATGATCACCATTTAAAACATCTTTGGATGAGATGAGGAAATGAATTTAATGGCATAAATGGGGTGGCATGGCTAAATTTGCCTTAAAGAGATTGAATAGCAAGGTTACGATTTACCAAAACCAAGTTCAGGTGGATGTTCTTTTCATGGGAATTTCTTGAAGGGCAAATCAATCAAGTTATAGCATCCTTTTAATCTTCAAATACAATAGCTTGACAGGTGTTAACTAATGGTAGTAAACAATAAGTCTCAAAGGATTAAGTTGGAAAGCCTTTAGGAATTATCAATTCCTAAGGTTGGATGTGAAATTTCAAAAATGTTATCTTGAAAGGAATCAATATGTAGGAATTTAAATCAACCTTTTGCTTATGTCAAGAAATGTCTAGAGGTTTAGGATCATTAATAAGAAAGAATTCTTTTCCTTCAGTGGCTATATTTATCAGTTTAGAAGCAATCTCAAAGCCTTTGATGTTCGTTCTAAACTGTTCTTTTTAGTTTTTCACACTAGAACTTCATTTATTTTTCCTTTTTCTTTTTTTTCCTTTTTGTTTCTTTTTTATTCTTTTTTTTTGAATTGATTGCCCCATCATATTCTCAAGGACCCAAAAATAATTTAAAAAGATGAAATTTTAAAAGTTTCCTAGGAATTACTCGATAGCTCATATGACTATGTTTGATCAAAATGAACTTTAGTAGGGACATAATGTAGGCCATGGTTCATGGTTTAGAAAAAAAAGAGATAAATAGGCCCAAATCATGTATTTAAGGTTGATTAAATCAAGGATCATTTCTTTTTTAAAAGGGTTCCCATCTAGTATGTCTTTATTTTTTAAGGAATTTAAACTTTGAACTTTCTTCATTTTTTACTTTGAAGGAACTTGAGATTTGAACTTTAATCATTCTTTACTTTGAAGGAACTTGAAATTGTAACTTTAATCATTCTTTACTTTGAAGGAACTTGAGATTTGAACTTTTTTCATTCTTTACTTTGGAAAAACTTAAAATTTGAACTGTAATCGATCTTTAAAATTTACTTTATGACAACTAAATTATTTTTCATATAACTTTAGAATGGAATTTACTCCTTTTGATCTTGAGGCTTTGCTTCACTTGCCCCTCAGTGTGGAGGGTGATCCTTGATTAAGGTCTGAAAAAATAAATTATCAATCCCTAAGAGGACTGGAAAGGGAAAAAAAATTTTTATCTGTCAAAGGATAGAGAAAGATGGCCATTTTTCAATTCAAACAAAGCCATTTGAATTGATGAGCTTTCTCTAATTAAAGAGGATAATTTTCTTTTTGATATCATTTTGAGTATCTTAATAACATGATGTTGCACTCAATTTTTTTCAAGGCTTAAAGTATGCCTCTTCAACTTTATCAGTTCTATAGCCATCAATGGATCTTGGTTTTGGTTGAGTCTTTAAGGAAGAAATTGAATTAACATCGAAAAACTTTGAATCTACTATCTTATTTATCAACCATTGGATTGAAAAAGGATTTATCTAAAAAAAAAAAATGTTTTTGGCTAATGTTTGTTCTCATTAAAGATGTTTTTGGCTAATGTTTGTTCTCATTAAAGATGTTTTTGGCTAATGTTTGTTCTCATTCTTCCTAAATTAAAGATTTGGAAAACTGTCAAGGAAATTATGGCAAAAGGTTATCCCAATGAGGGAAATCTCAAAATTATTATCATTATTTTAACACAAGTCAAACTATCTATATTTGAATCTTTTAGGACTATGACTTGTTTGCTCGACCCTTAAGAAATCCGAAAAGGAACATTTGGATATGAATAGTCTATAGTTGTGAAAGATTTATGGTTGAATGTCTAGAATAATCATATAAATAGAAGTGAAGAACCTTTCTGAAAGAAACCAATGGTGATCACTTATCTCAATCAAAATTTTTTGAAATGTTCTCATTACCTTAGATACTGAAAATCATTATCAACAAAATTCATGGCTTATGATAGGATGCACAATATTCACAAGTTAAACTTCATTAACTAAAATTCATAGTTTCAAAAAAAAATGTATAGAGTCTTAAAGTCAAGATAGACACTATTCCTATTTGGCATACTACTATAAGTTCAATGACTCTCAACTAATCGTCCTTGATAGGTAGCATTAGCTCTTAAAATTTTGTCAAGTCAGCTTGCTTAAGAGCTTGTACTTTGTTCTTGAATGTATTGCAATTTTTTGTGAAATTGCCTTCTACCATTCTAGGTAGGGAGGTTCCCTAGGCTTTGCTGGGATAATAGGAATCATTTGATTTTGAACAAGCAAAGAAAAAAGCTCAGTGTAGGAAATTGGTGGGGCATGATACACTTTTATCCTCTTTTCTTTTTTGCTTTTAAGAATCGGTCGGACTATTTCCTAGGTCACTTCTTTTTCTTAAATTCTAAATTAAGAAAGTTTGTGTAAATGGTGGCAAGATATAGTACTAAACCTATTGAGGCCATTGAGTGATAAGAGTATGGGTTAAGGACGTAGTTCAAAATAGACCTCCATGTTTTCTCAATTCATGATGGTTCTAGTTTCCATCAGCTATGACTTGTTGCCATTTATTGAAAGGATCATTTTCTCATCTGATGTACGCCACCTGATTGGTATCTATGATCATTTTTGTTTTTATGCCATGTTCAATTCTCTCTAGAGCAAACAAATGTCAACGAACTTAGAGAAAGCATTTCCAACTAATTTGTCATAGTCATTAGAGCAAAGAATATGCGAATCCTACATGTACGAATGAATTTATAAGTTTTCATGGGATATGTATATCGTGCTAAGATTATAAATGAGAAAATTCATTATAATATAGAAAATTAATATGAGAAGTTAATAAGATTTATCATAGCAACACTAATATAGACTTATTAATATCAAGAAAGTCAAATTATAATAGTAAAAAGTTAGAAGAGTCCCTCACGTGTACCTAATTTGATAACTTCTAGAACAAGGTATGGCTTTAACTAGGTGAGGCGCTTAAGGTTCGTTATAAGAAGTTTAGGTTAAACATCTAAATTGGTTCTTAAATTGTTCCTTAAGTCCTGAAAGAATGGACAAGGTACCCTAATCCTTACCTTTCACGTGTTTATATCAGAAAGGGTTCAATTCAAATGGAAATATGTTCCATGTTGATAACGAGGCTAACACCTCGGGCAGGCATAGGAATTTACACTTGATAGGTTTTTCACTGGCACATATAGAGGCTAATACCTCAGAAGGCAAAGCTACTTCACCTTCTCCTAAAATACTGAGTAACCTTTGCCCCGTCCACAAGCCTAGAGGACAGTCTAATGTATATGAATGTGCATAGTGTGTATGGGGGAATAAACAAAACTTTTATGACTCAACTTTTTTGAAATAATAAAAATCTCTATCCTAAATGCGTTATAAAAATAATGTTGCAAAGGAAACAAAAAGATTAGTGAAAACTATGAAGAATATAGACCAAAATTTTCATATAAATAAAAAATATAATAAAAATTTTGTTTCAAAAATATTGATAATTATAGTTAAATACTAGTTGAAACCGAATTAATCAAAATTTAGTTAACACTTGATTGATTTTAGACCTGAGTATCTACTAGTCCTTAGTGGAGTTGCGAAGCTATTGCAACATGGCTTGGATAAGAATCCTGACTACCTCGACTTAAAAAGACAAGTGTACCTATCATTCCTATATACATTAATATATCATTATTTTAATTATTTTAATTATATTTTTATTAGAGGCCATATTATTATTATTTTTTGTTTTAGGGGACTAAGTCATCGAGATAGCTTACTTACTCGACTTAACCCTAACTAGTCATTATGAAATGACTATTTATTTTAGAGTCATTACCATTCTATTTTGGCTAGATAAGATTAGTCACCTATCAAAGTTCATATTTCTATAGTTATGAAACCGATAAAAATAAACTCTGAGATCTATGAAAACACTAAAGTTTGCATGAAAGGATCTAGAAGTCAGTTACAATCACAAGTAAGGATCAGTCCCTTTAATGATGCCCAAAAATTGGTACCTTATTAATTATAGGTTAACTTAAATTTGGATTTTTTTATTTGATTTTCATATTAGATATTTAATTATTCCCGTATTTCAAAATTTTTCAGATTCTTAAATTTATTATTTCGTTAGAGAAAATCAGGTTTTTAATATTTTCAAAATTCAGAAGATCTTTTGCATCCTA
>JBBYHK010328145.1:0-25627 GCA_038382065.1 Adansonia grandidieri | reverse complement strand
TCCGTGTTTATCCCAATTGAAAAATGAACTTTAATTCTAAAAATGGCCGAAAGAGAAGTATTTCTTATGAAACCAAAACATCAACTCGTTTATCGCAGTGCGGAGAAAGAATTTAGGGTGCACAATCATTAAAAGAAAGGAGATTATTACGTGAATTCATATTTATGCCAGTTGAAAAACAAACTTTAATTTTAAAAAAGGTAAAAAGAGATATTTTTTCGTTGAAACCAAAGCTTTAATATCATTTCTCCCAATGAGGAGAATGTGTTTATGGTGCCTAATCATGAAAGGAAGGGAGATTATTATGTGAATCTGCAGTTGTCAAAATCGACAAATGAATATTAATTTTAGAAATGGTAGAAAGAGATGTTTTTCATACAAAACCAAAGCATGAATATCATTTATCCCAACGAGAAAAAGGTGTTTATGATGGCTAATCACGAAAAGAAAAGAGATTATTTTGTGAATCTAAGTTTGTCCAAATCAAGTAATGAACATTAATTCTAAAAATGGTAGAAAGTGAAGTTTTTCTTATGGAACCAAAGCATCAAGTCATTTATCCCATTGAGGAGAATGAATTTGTGGGGCCCAATCATTAAAAGAAAAGAGATTATTATATAAATCTGAGTTTATCCAATTGAAAAATAAACTTTAATGTTAAATATGGTAAAAAGGGATATTTTTCTTATGAAACCAAAGTCTCAATATCATTTATCCCAATGAGGAGAATGTTTTTATGGTGCCTAATCATGAAAAGAAAAGAGATTGTTATCAGAATCTGCATTTATCCAATTGAAAAATTAATTTTAATTCTAAAAAAGGTAGAAAGAGATGTCTTTATTATGAAACCAAAGCATCAATACTATTTATCCCAATGAGTAAAATGTGTTTATGGTGCCCAATCATGAAATGAAAGGAGATTATGATGTGAATCCATGCTTATCCGAATTGGAAAATGAACTTTAATTCAAAAAATTGTCGAAAGAGAAGTATTTCTTATGAAACCAAAGCATCAATTCATTTATTACAGTGTGGAGAATGAATTTGTGGTGCCCGATAATTGAAAGGAAGGAGATTATTTTGTGAATCCGTGGTTATCCAATTGAAAAACGAACTTTAATTCTAAAAATGGTTGAAAGAGATATTTTTCTTATGAAACCAAAGCGTCAATAACATTTATCCCAATGAGGAGAATGTGCTTATGGTGCCCAATCATGAAATTAATAGAGATTATTATGTGAATGCATGTTTATCCCAACTAAAAAAAGAACTTTGATTCTAATAGTGGCTAAGAGAGAAGTATTTCTTATGAAACCAAAGCATCAATTCATTTATCCTAGTTTGGGGAATGAATTTATGGTGCCCAATCATTAAAACAAGGGAGATTATTATGTGAATGCATGTTTATCCTAGTTGAAAAATGAACTTTAATTCTAAAAGTGGTAGAAAGAGATTTTTTTTGTTGAAACCAAAGCTTCAATATCATTTACCCTAATGAAGTGAATGTGTTTATGGTGCCTAATCACAAAAGGAAGTGAGATTATTATGTGAATTCGTGTATTTCCAAATGGATGAACATACATTAATTTTAAAAATGGTAGAAAGAGATATTTTTCTTATAAGACCAAAGCATGAATATCATTTATCCTAATGAGGAGATTGTGTTCATGATGCCTAATCACAAAAAGGAGGAGATTATAAAATCCGTGTTAGTCCAAATTGACCAACGAACATTAACTCCAAAAAAGGTAGAAAAAGAAGTTTTTTTTATGAAACCAAAGCATCAATTCATTTATCCCAATGAGGAAAATGAATTTGTGGAGCCTAATCATTAAAAGAAAGGAGATTATTATGTAAATCCAAGTTTATCCAATTGAAATACGAATTTTAGTTCTAAAAATGGTTAAAAGAGATGTTTTCCTTATGAACCCAAAGCCTCAATATCATTTATCCCAATGAGGAGAATGTGTTTATGGTGCCTAATCACGAAAAGAAAGGCGATTATTATGTGAATCTGTGTTTGTCGAAATCGACCAACGGACTTTAATTCTAAAAATGGTAGAAAGGGAAGTTTTTCTTATGAAACAAAAGTATCAATACCATTTATCCCAATAAAGAGAATGAATTTTTACTACCCAATCATTAAAAGAAAGGAGATTATTGTGTAAATCTGAGTTTATCCATTTGAAAAACATACTTTAATTCTAAAAATGGTAAAAAGAGATATTTTTCTTATGAAACCAAACCTCAATATCATTTATCCCAATGAGGACAATGCGTTTATGGTGCCTAATCATGAAAAGGAAGAAGATTATTTTATGAATCCGTGTTTGTCGAAATCGACCAATGAATGTTAATTCTAAAAATGGTAGAAAAAGAAGTTTTTCTTATGAATCCAAAGCATCGATACCATTTATTCCAATGAGGAGAATGTGTTTATGGTGCCCAATCATGAAATGAAAGGAGATTATTACGTAATGCGTGTTTATCCCAATTGAAAAACGAACTTCAATTTTAAAAATGGTAGAAAGAGAAATATTTCTTATGAAACCAAACCATCAATTCATTTATCGCAATGCGGAGAATGAATTATGGTGCCCAATCATTAAAAGAAAGGAGATTATTATGTGAATCTGCGTTTATCCCAATTGAAAAGCAAATGGTAATTCTAGAAATGGTTGAAAGAGATGTTTTTCTATTAAAACCAAAGCTTCAATATCTTTTATCCTAACGAGGAGAATGTGTTTATGGTGCCTAATCACGAAAGGAAGGGAGATTATTATGTGAATCCGTGTTTGCCCAGATCGACAAACGAACATTAATTCTAAAAATGGTAGAAAGAGATGTTTTTCTTATGAAACCAAAGTATAAATTCCATTTATCCCAATGAGGAGACTGAATTTTGGCACCCATTCATTTATGAAAAGAGATTATTATGTGATTCCGAGTTTATCCAATTGAAAAACAAACTTTACTTTTAAAAATTGTAAAAAGAGATGTTTTTCTTATGAAACCCAAGCCTCAATATCATTTATCCCAATAAGGAGAATGTCTTTATGGTGCCTAATAATGAAAAGAAAGGAGATTATTATGTGAATTCGCGTTTATCCAATTGAAAAACAAGCTTTGATTCTAAAAATGGTAGAAAGAGTTGTTTTTCTTATGAAACCAAAGCATCAATGCCATTTAACCCAATGAGAAGAACATGTTTATGGTGCCTAATTATAAAGTGAAAGGAGATTATGATGTGAATCCTTGTTTATCCCAACTAGAAAATGAACTTTACTTCTAAAAATGGCCGAAAGAGAAGTATTTCTTATGAAACCGAAGCATCGATTCATTTATCCCAGTGCGTAAAATGAATCTGTGGTGCCCAATCTTTAAAAGAAAGGAGACTATTATGTGAATCCATGTTTATCCAATTGAAAAGTGTACTTTAATTCTAAAAATAGTAGAAAGAGATGTTTTTCTTATGAAACTAAAGCATCAATATCATTTATCCTAATAAGGAGAATGTGTTTACAGTGCCCAATCACGAAATGAAAGGAGATTATTATGTGAATCCATGTTTATCCCAATTGAAAAATGAACTTTAATTCTAAAAATGGCCGAAAGAAAACTATTCCAGATGAAACCAAATCATCAATTCGATTATCGCAGTGCGGAGAAAGAATTTGTAGTGCACAATCATTAAAAGAGAGGAGATTATTATATGAATTCATGTTTATGCCAGTTGAAAAATGAACTTTAATTCTAAAAATGGTAGAAAGAAATATTTTTCCGTTGAAACCAAAGCTTTAATATCATTTATCCCAATAAGGAGAATATGTGTATGGTGCCTAATCATGAAAAGAAGGGAGAATATTATGTGAATCCATGTTTGTCCAAATCGACGAACGAACATTAAATCTAAATATGGTAGAAAGAGATGTTTTTCATACGAAACCAAAGCATCAAGTCATTTATCCCAAGAAGGAGAATGAATTTGTGAGGCCCAATCATTAAAAGAAAGAAGACTATTATGTAAATCTGAGTTTATCCAATTGAAAAATGAACTTTAATTCTAAAAATGGTAAAAAGAGATGTTTTCCTTATGAACCCAAAGCCTCAATATCATTTATCCCAATGAGGAGAATGTGCTTACGGTGCCTAATCACGAAAAGAAAGGAGATTATATGTGAATCTAGGTTTATCTAATTGAAAAATGAACTTTAATTCTAAAAATTGTAGAAAGCGATATTTTTCTTATGAAACTAAAGCACCAATACCATTTATCCCGATGAGGAGAATGTGTTTATGGTGCCCAATCATGAAACAAAGGAAGATTATGATGTGAATCCGTGTTTATCCCAATTGGAAAATGAACTTTAATTCTAAAAATGGTCGAAAGAGAAGTATTTCTTATGAAACGAAAGCATCAATTCATTTATCCCAGTGTGGAGAATGAATTTGTGGTGCCCAGTCACTAAAAGAAATGAGATTATTATGTGAATTCGTGTCCCTCCAACTGAAAAATGAACTTTAATTCTAAAAATGGTAGAAAGAGATGTTTTTCTTATGAAACCAAAGTGTCAATATCATCATCGCAATAAGGAGAATGGGTTTATGGTGCCCAATCATGAAACGAAAGGAGATTGTTCTGGGAATTCATGTTTATGCCAATTGAAAAATGAACTTTAATTCCAAAAATGGTCGAAAGAGCGTATTTCTTATGAAACCAAAGCATCAATTCATTTATCCCAATGCGGAGACTGAATTTATGGCGTCCAATCATTAAAAGGAAGGAGATTATTATGTGAATTCATGTTTATCCTTGTTGAAAAATGAACTTTAATTCTAAAAATGGTAGAAATAGATGTTTTTCATATGAACCCAAATCATCAATATCATTTATCCCAATAAGGAGAATGTGTTTGTGGTGCCTAATCATGAAATAAAAGGGGATTATTATGTGAATGCATGTTTATCCCAATTGAAAAATGAAGTTTAATTCTAAAAATGGCCGAAAGAGAAGCATTTCTTATGAAACCAAAATATCAATTCATTTATCCTAGTGCAGAGAATGAGTTTGTGGTGCCCAATCATTAAAAGAAAGGAGATTATTATGTGAATACGTGTTTATCCCAGTTGAAAAACGAGCTTTAACTCTAAAAATGATAGAAAGTGAAGTTTTTTCGTTGAAACCAAAGCTACAATATCATTTAGCCCAATGAGGAGAATGTTTTTATGGTGCCTAATCACGAAAAGAAGGCAGATTATTATGTGAATCTTTATTTGTCTAAATCGATGAACAAATGTTAAGTCTATAAATGGTAGAGAAAAATGTTTTTCTTATGAAACCAAAGCATCAATTCATTTATCCTAAAGGGGAGAATGAATATGTGGTGCCCAATCATTAAAAGAAAGGAGATTATTATGTAAATCTAGGTTTAACCAATTGAAAAATGAACTTGAATTCTAAAAATGGTAAAAAGAGTTTTTTTTTATGAAACTAATGCCATAATATCATTTATCCCAATGAGGAGAATGCTTTTATGGTGACTAATCTTGAAAAGGAAAGAGATTATTTTGTGAATCCATGTTTGTTGAAATCGACCAACGAACATTAATTCTAAAAGTGGTAGAAAGAGAAGTTTGTCTTATGAAACCAAAGCATTGATACCATTTATCCCAATAAGTAGAATGTGTTTATGGTGCCCAATCATGAAATGAAAGGAGATTATTACGTGAATGCATGTTTATCCCAATTGAAAAACGAACTTGAATTCTAAAAATGGCAAAAAAAGAAATATTTCTTATGAAACTAAAGCATCAATTCATTTATCCCAATGCGGACAATGAAATTATGGTGCCTAATCATTAAAAGAAAGGAGATTATCATGTGAATCCGCATTTATCCCAGTTGAAAAACAAACATTAATTCTAAAAATGGTAGAAAGAGATGATTTTTTGTTAAAACCAAAGCTTCAATATGATGTATCCTAATGAGGAGAATGTGTTTAGGGTGCTTAGTCACGAAAGGAAGGGAGATTATTATGTGAATCCATATTTATCCAAATGATGAACGAACATTAATTTTGAAAATGGTAGAAAGAGATGTTTTGTTATGAAACCAAAGCATCAATACTATTTATCCCAATAAGGAGAATGAATTTATAGGGCCCAATCATTAAAAGAAAGGAAATTATTATGTAAATCTGAGTTTATCCAATTAAAAAATGAACTTTAATTCTAAAAATGGTAAAAAAAATGTTTTTCTTCTGAAACCAAAGTCTCAATATCATTTATCCCAATGAGGAGAATGTGTTTATGGTGCCTAATAATGAAAAGAAAGGAGATTATTATCAGAATCCGTGTTTATCCAATTGAAAAATGAACTTTAATTCTAAAAAAAGTAGAAAAAGTTGTTTTAATTATGAAGCCAAAGCATCAATACCATTGTTCCCAATAAGTAGAATGTGTTTATGGTGCCCAATCATGTAATGAAAGGAGATTATGATGTCAATCCTTATTTATCCCAATTGGAAAATGAACTTTAATTCTAAAAATGGTTGAAAGAGAAGTATTTCTTATGAAACCAAAGCATCAATTCATTTATCACAGTGCAGAGAATGAATTTGTGGTGCCCGATCATTAAAAGAACGAAGATTATTATGTGAAACCATGTTTATCCAATTGAGAAACGAACGTTAATTCTAAAAATGGTCAAAAAAGATATTTTTCTTATGAAACCAAAGTGTCAATATCATTTATCTCAGTGAGGAGAATGTGCTTATGGTGCCCAATCATGAATTGAAGGAGATTATTATGTGAATGCGTGTTTATCCTAATTGAAAAATGAACTTTGATTCTAATAATGGCCGAAAGAGAAGTATATCTTATGAAACCAAAGCATCAATTCATTTATCCCTTGCGGAGAATGAATTTGTGGTGCCTAATCTTTAAAACAAAGGAGATTATTATGTGAATGCGTGTTTATCCCAGTTGAAAAATAAACTTTAATTCTAAAAGGGGTAGAAAGAGATTTTTTTCGTTGAAACCAAAGCTTCGATATCGTTTATCCCAATAAGGTGAATGTGTTTATGGTGCCTAATCACAAAAGGAAGTGAGATTATTATGTGAATCTGTGTTTTTCCAAATGGACAAATGAACATTAATTTTAAAAATGGTAGAAAAAGATGTTTTTCTTATGAGACCATAGAATGAATATCATTTATCCCAATGAGGACATTGTGTTCATGATGCCTAATCACGAAAAGAAAGAATTATAATGTGAATTCATGTTAGTCCAAATTGACCAACGAACATTAACTCTAAAAATGGTAAAAAAAAGAAGTTTTTCTTATGAAACCAAAGTGTCAATATCATTTATCCCAATGAGAAGAATGTGCTTATGGTGCCCAATCATGAAATGAAAGGAGATTAATATGTTAATGCGTGTTTATGCCAATTGAAAAACAAACTTTGATTCTAATAATGGCCGAAAGAGAAGTATTTTTTTTAAACCAACGCATCAATTCATTTATCCCAGTGCGGAGAATGAATTTATGGTGCCCAATCATTAAAACAAAGGAGTTATTACGTGAATGCTTGTTTATTCCAGTTGAAAAACGAACTTTAATTCTTAAAGTGGTAGAAAGAGATTTTTTTCATTGAAACCAAAGCTTCAATATCATTTATCCCAACGAGACGAATGTGTTTCTAGTGCCTAATTATGAAAGAAAGTGAGATTATTATGTGAATCAGTGTTTTTTCAAATCAACGAATGAACATTAATTCTTAAAATAGCAGAAAGAGACATTTTTCTTATGAAACCAAAGCATGAATATCATTTATCCTAATAAGGAGATTGTGTTCATGATGAAAGAAGGAGATTATAATGTCAATCCATGTTAGTCCAAATTGACCAACGAACATTAAATCTAAAAATGGTAGAAAGAGAAGTTTTTCTTGTGAAACCAAAGCATCAATTCATTTATCCCAATGAAGAGAATGAATTTGTGGAGCCCTATCATTGAAAGAAAGGAGATTATTATGTAAATCCAATTTTATACAATTGAAAAACGAACTTTAATTCTAAAAATGGTTAAAAGAGATGTTTTTCTTATGAACCCAAAGCCTTAATATTATTTATCCCAATGAGGAGAATGTGTTTATGTGCCTAATCACGAAAAGAAAGGAGATTATTACATGAATCTGTGTTTGTTGAAATTGACCAATGGACATTAATTCTGAAAATGGTCGAAAGAGAAGTATTTCTTGTGAAAACGAAGCATCAATTCATTTATCACAATTCGGAGAATGAATTTGTGGTGCCCGATCATTAAAAGGAAGGAGATTATTATGTGAATCCATGTTTATCCAATTGAGAAATGAACATTAATTGTAAAAAATGGTCGAAAGAGATATTTTTCTTATGAAACTAAAGCATCAATATCATTTATCCTAATGAGGAGAATGTGCTTATGGTGCCCAATCATGAAATGAAAAGAGATTATTATATGAATAGGTGTTTATCCTAGTTCAAAAAACAAACTTTGATTCTAATAATGGCCGAAAGAGAAGTATTTCTTATGAAACCAAAGCATCTATTCATTTATCCTAGTGCGAAGAATGAATTTATGGCACCCAATCATTAAAACAAAGGAGATTATTATGTGAATGCATGTTTATCCCAGTTGAAAAATGATCTTTAATTCTAAAAGTGGTAGAAAGAGATTTTTTTCGTTGAAACCAAAGCTTCAATATTATTTATCCCAATGAGGTGAATGTGTTTATGGTGCTAATCACAAAAGGAAGTGAGATTATTATGTGAATCCATGTTTTTCCAAATGGATGAACGAACATTAATTTTAAAAATGATAGAAAGTGATGTTTTTCTTATGAGACCAAAGCATGAATATCATTTATCCCAATAAGGAGAATGTATTTATGGTGCCCAATCATGAAATGAAAGGAGATTATTATGTGAATCCGTGTTTATCCCAGTTGAAAAATAAACTTTAATTCTAAAAATGGCCGAAAGAGAAGTATTTCTTATGAAACCAAAACATCAACTCGTTTATCGCAGTGCGGAGAAAGAATTTGTGGTGCACAATCATTAAGAGAAATAAGATTATTACTTGAATTTGTGTCTATGCCAGTTGAAAAACGAACTTTAATTTTAAAAATGGTAGAAAAAGATGTTTTTTCGTTGAAACCAAAGCTTCAATATCATTTATCCAATATGGAGAATGTGTTTATGGTGCCTAATCACGAAAGGAAGGGAGAATATAATGTGAATCTGTGTTTGTCCAAATTGACGAATGAACATTAATTCTAAAAGTGCTAGAAAGAGATGTTTTTCATATGAGACCAAAGCATAAATATCATTTATCCCAACGAGTAGAAGGTGTTTATGATGCCTAATCACGAAAAGAAAAAAAATTATTATGTGAATCTGTGTTTGTCCAAATCGAGCAACGAACATTAATTCTGAAAATGGTAGAAAGTGAATTTTTCTTATGGAACCAAAGCATCAAGTCATTTATCCCATTGAGGAGAATGAATTTGTGGGGCCCAATCATTAAAAGAAAAGAGACTATTATGTAAATCTGAGTTTATCCAATTGAAAAACAAACTTTAATGCTAAAAATGGTAAAAAGAGATATTTTTCTTATGAAACCAAAGTCTCAATATCATTTATCCCAATGAGGAGAATGTGTTTTTGGTGCCTAATAATGAAAAGAAAAGAGATTGTTATCAGAATCCGCATTTATCCAATTGAAAATGAATTTTAATTCTAAAAAAGTAGAAAGAGATGCTTTTATTATGAAACCAAAGTATCAATACCATTTATCCCAACGAGGAGAATGTGTTTACAGTGCCCAATCACGAAATGAAAGGAGATTATGATGTGAATCTGTGTTTATCTGAATTGGAAAATGAACTTTAATTCTAAAAATTGTCGCAAGAGAAGTATTTCTTATGAAACCAAAGCATCAATTCATTTATCATAGTGTGGAGAATGAATTTATGGTGCCCGATCATTGAAAGAAAGTAGATTATTTTGTGAATCCATCCAATTGAGAAACGAACTTTAATTCTAAAAATGGTCGAAAGAGATATTTTTCTTATGAAACCAAAGTATCAATATCATTTATCCCAATAAGGAGAATGTGCTTATGGTGCCTAATCATGAAATGAATGGAGATTATTATGTGAATGCGTGTTTATCCTAATTGAAAAAAGAACTTTGATTCTAATAATGGATGAAAGAAAAGTATTTCTTATGAAACCAAAGCATCAATTCATTTATCCCAGTTTGGAGAATGAATTTATGGTGCCCAATCGTTAAAACAAAGTAGATTATTATGTGAATGCGTGTTTATCCTAGTTAAAAAATGAACTTTAGTTCTAAAAGTGGTAGAAAGAGATGTTTTTTCATTGAAACCAAAGCTTCAATATCATTTATCCCAATAAGGTGAATGTGCTCATGGTGCCTAATCACAAAAGGAAGTGAGATTATTTTGTGAATCCGTGTTTTTCCAAATGGACGAACGAACATTAATTTTAAAAATGGTAGAAAAGGATGTTTGTCTTATGAGACCAAAGCATGAATATCATTTATCCCAATGAGAAGATTGTGTTCATGATGCCTAATCACGAAAAGAAGGAGATTATAATGTGAATCCGTGTTAGTCCAAATTGACCAACGAACATTAACTCTAGAAAAGGTAGAAAGAGAAGTTTTTCTTATGAAACCAAAGCATCAATTCATTTATCCCAATGAGGAGAATAAATTTGTGGAGCCTAATCGTTAAAAGAAAGGAGATTATTATGTAAATCCAAGTTTATCCAATTGAAATACGAATTTTAGCTCTAAAAATGGTTAAAAGAGATGTTTTCCTTATGAACCCAAAGCCTCAATATCATTTATCCCAATGAGGAGAATGTGTTTATGGTGCCTAATCACGAAAAGAAAGGAGATTATTATGTGAATCCGTGTTTGTCAACATTGACCAACAGACTTTAATTCTAAAAATGGTAGAAAGGGAAGTTTTTCTTATGAAACAAAAGAATCAATACCATTTATCCCAATTAGGATAATGAATTTGTGGTGCCCAATCATTAAAAGAAAGGAGATTATTATGTAAATCCGAGTTTATCCATTTGAAAAATGTACTTTAATTCTAAAAATGGTAAAAAGAGATATTTTTTTTATGAAACCAAAGCCTCAATATCATTCATCCCAATAAGGAGAATGCGTTTATGGTGCCTAATCACGAAAAGGAAGGAGATTATTTTATGAATCCGTATTTGTCAAAATCGACCAACGAATGTTAATTCTAGAAATGGTAGAAAAAGAAGTTTTTCTTACGAATCCAAAGCAATGAGGAGAACGTGTTTATGGTTCCCAATCATGAAATGAAGGGAGATTATTACGTGAATGCGTGTTTATCCCAATTGAAAAATGAACTTGAATTCTAAAAATGGTAGAAAGAGAAATATTTCTTATGAAACCAAAGCATCAATACATTTATCCCAATGTGGAGAATGAATTCATGGTGCCCAATCATTAAAAGAAAGGAGATTATTATGTGAATCTGCGTTTATCCCAATTGAAAAACAAACATTAATTGTAGAAATGGTAGAAAGAAATGTTTTTCCATTAAAACCAAAGCTTCAATATCATTTATCCCAACGAGGAGAACGTGTTTATGGTGACTAATCATGAAAAGAAGGGAGATTATTATTTGAATCTATGTTTGCCCAAATCGACGAATGAACATTAATTCTAAAAATGGTAGAAAGAGATGTTTTTTCTTATTAAACCAAAGCATCAATTCCATTTATCTCAATGAGGAGAATGAATTTTGGCACCCATTCATTAGAAGAAAAGAGATTATTATGTGATTCTGAGTTTATCCATTTAAAAAATGTACTTTAATTTTGAAAATTGTAAAAAGAGATGTTTTTCTTGTGAAACCAAAGTCTCAATATCATTTATCCCAATAAGGAGAATGTGTTTATGGTGCCTAATAATGAAAAGAAAGAAGATTGTTATTAGAATCTACGTTTATCCAATTGAAAAACGAACTTTAATTCTAAAAAAGGTAGAAAGAGATGTTTTTATTATGAAACCAAAGCATTAATACCATTTTTCCCAATAAGGAGAATGTGTTCATGGTGCCCAATCATGAAATGAAAGGAGATTATTATTTGAATGCGTGTTTATCCCAATTGAAAAATGAACATTGATTCTAATAATGGTCGAAAGAGAAGTATTTCTTACGAAACCAAAGCATCAATTCATTTATCCCAGTGCAGAGAATGAATTTGTGGTGCCCAATTGTCAAAATAAAGGAGATTATTATGTGAATGCGTAATTATCCTAGTTGAAAAATGAACTTTAACTCTAAAAGTGGTAGAAAGAGATGTTTTTTTATTGAAACCAAAGCTTTAATCCCAATGAGGTGAATGTGTTTATGGTGCCTAATCACAAAAGGAAGCGAGATTATTATGTGAATCCGTGTTTTTCCAAATCGATGAATGTACATTAATTTTAAAAATGGTAGGAAAAGATATTTTTCTTATGAGACCAAAGCATGAATATCATTTATCCCAATGAGGAAATTGTGTTCATGATGCCTAATCGCGAAAAGAAGCAGATTATAATGTGAATCCATGTTAGTCCAAATTGACCAATGAACATTAACTCTAAAAAAGGTAGAAAAAGAAGTTTTTCTTATGAAACCAAAGCATCATTTCATTTATCCCAATGAGAAGAATGAATTTGTGGAGCCCAATCCTTAAAAGAAAGGAGATTATTATGTAAATCCAAGTTTATCCAATTAAAATACGAACTTTAATTCTAAAAATTGTTAAAAGAGATGTTTTTCTTATGAACCCAAAGGCTCAATATCATTTATCCGAATTAGGAGAATGTGTTTATGGTGCCTAATCATGAAAAGAATGGAGATTATTATTTGAATCTGTGTTTGTCGAAAATGACCAACGAACATTAATTCTAAAAATGGTAGAAAGAGAAGTTTTTCTTATGAAACCAAAGTATCAATACCATTTATCCCAATAAGGAGAATGAATTTGTGGTGCCCAATCATTAAAAAAAAGGAGAGTATTATGTAAATCCGAGTTTCTCCATTTGAAAAATGAAGTTTAATTCTAAAAAATGCTAGAAGGAGATGTTTTTCTTATGAAACCAAAGCCTTAATACCATTTATCCCAATGAGGAGAATGCGTTTATGGTGCTTAATCATGAAAAGGAAGGAGATTATTTTGTGAATCCGTGTTTGTCGAAATCGACCAACAAACATTAATTCTAAAAATGGTAGAAAGAGAAGTTTTCTTCTGAAATCAAAGCATCGATACCATTTATCCCAATAAGGAGAATGTGTTTATGGTGCCCAATCATGAAATGAAAGGAGATTATTATGTGAATGCGTGTTTATCCCAATTGAAAAATGAACTTTAATTCTAAAAATGGCAGAAAGAGAAGTATTTCTTATGAAACCAAAGCATCAATTCCTTTATCCTAATGCGAAGAATAAATTTGTGGTGCCCAATCAATAAAAGAAAGGAGATTATTATGTGAATTTGCATTTATCCCAATTGAAAAACAAACGTTAATTCTAAAAATGGTAGAAATAGATGATTTTCCATTAAAACCAAAGCTTTAATATCATTTATCCCAATGAGAAGAATGTGTTTAGGGTGCCTAATCATGAAAGGAAGGGAGATTATTATGTGAATTCGTGTTTGTCCAAATCGATGAATGAACATTAATTCTAAAAATGGTTGAAAGAGATGTTTTTCTTATGAATCCAAAGCATCACTACTGTTTATCCCAATGAGGAGAATGAATTTATGGGGCCCGATCATTAAAAGAAAGGAAATTATTATGTAAATCTGAGTTTATCCAATTGAAAAATGAAATTTAATTCCAAAAATGGTAAAAAGAGATGTTTTTCTTATGAAAGCAAAGTCTCAATATCATTTATCCCAATGAGGAGAATGTGTTTATGGTGCCTAATAACGAAAAGAAAGGAGATTATTATCAGAATTCGTGTTTATCCAACTGAACAATGAACTTTAATTCTAAAAAAGGTAGAAAGAGATGTTTTAATTATGAAACCAACGCATCAATACCATTTCTCCCAATGAAGAGAATGTGTTTATGGTGCCCAATCATGTAATGAAAAGAGATTATGATGCAAATCCATGTTTATCCCAGTTGGAAAATATACTTTAATTCTAAAAATGTTCGAAAGAGAAGTATTTTTTATGAAACCAAAGCATCAATTCATTTATCACAGTGCGCAAAATGAAGTTGTGGTGCCCGATCATTAAAAGAAAGGAGATTATTCTGTGAAACCATGTTTATCCAATTGAGAAACAAACTTTAATTCTAAAAATGGTAGAAAGTGATATTTTTCTTATGAAACCAAAGCGTCATATCATTAATCCAAATGAGGAGAATGTGCTTATGGTGCCTAATCATGAAATGAAAGGAGATTATTATGTGAATACGCGTTTATGCTAATTGAAAAATGAACATTGATTCTAATAATGGCTGAAAGGGAAGTATTTCTTACGAAACCAAAGCATCGATTCATTTATCCTAGTGCAGAGAATGAATTTATGGTGCCCATTTGTTAAAATAAAGGACATTATTATGTGAATGCGTGTTTATCCCAGTTGAAAAATGAACTTTAATTCTAAAAGTGCTAGAAAGAGATTTTTTTCATTGAAACCAAAGTGTCAATATCATTATCCCAATAAGGTGAATGTGCTTATGGTGCCTAATCACAAAAAGAAGTGAGATTATTATGTGAATCCGTATTTTTCCAAATCGATGAACGAACATTAATTTTAAAAATGGCAAAAAGAGATGTTTTTCTTATAAGACGAAAGTTTGAATATCATTTATCCCAATGAGGAGATTGTGTTCATGATGCCTAATCATGAAAAGAAGGAGATTATAATGTGAATACGTGTTAGTCCAAATTGACCAACGAACATTAACTCTAAAAAAGGTAGAAAGAGAACTTTTTCTTATGAAACCAAAGCATCAATTCATTTATCCCAATAAGGAGAATGAATTTGTGGAGCCCAATCATTAAAAGAAAAGAGATTATTATGTAAATCTAAGTTTATCCAATTAAAAAATGAACTATAATTCTAAAAATGGTAGAAAGAGTTGTTTTTCTTATGAAACCAAAGCATCAATGCCATTTATCCCAATGAGGAGAATTTTTTTATGGTGCCCAATCATGAAGTTAAAGGAGATTATGATGTGAATCCGTGTTTATCTCAACTAGAAAATGAACTTTAATTCTAAATATGGTCAAGAGAGAAGTATTTCTTATGAAACCAAAGCATTGATTCATTTATCCCAGTGAATGAATGAATTTGTTATGCCCTAGCATTAAAAGAAAAGAGACTATTATGTGAATGCGTGTTTATCCAATTGAAACACGAACTTTAATTCTAAAAATGGTAGAAAGAGATGTTTTTCTTATGAAACCAAAGCATCAATATCATTTATCCCAATGAGGAGAATGTGTTTACGATGCCCAATCATGAAATGAAAGGAGATTATTATGTGAATCCATGTTTATCTCAATTGAAAAATGAACTTTTAATTCTAAAAATGGCCGAAAGAGAAGTATTTCTTCTGAAAACAAAGCATTAATTTGTTTATCGCAGTGCGGAGAAAGAATTTATGGTGCACAATCATTAAAAAAAAGGGAGATTATTACATGAATTCATGTTTATGCCTGTTGAAAAATGAACTTTAATTCTAAAAATGGTAGAAAGAGATGTTTTTTCATCGAAACCAAAGTTTAATATCATTTATCCCAATGAGGAAAATGTGTTTATGGTGCATAATTACAAAAGGATGAGAGATTATTATGTGAATCTGTGTTTGTCCAAATCGATGAACGAACATTAATTCTAAAAATGGTAGAAAGAGATGTTTTTCATACGAAAGCAAAGCATAACTATCATTTATCCCAATGAGAAGAAGGTGTTTATGATGCCTAATCATGAATGAAAATGAGATTATTATGTGAATCCATGTTTGGCCAAATCGAGCAATAAACATTAATTCTAAAAATGGTAGAAAGAGAAGTTTTTCTTATGGAACCAAAGCATTAAGTAATTTATCCCAATGAACAGAATGAATTTGTGGGGCCTAATCATTAAAAGAAAGGAGATTATTATGTAAATCTAAGTTTATCCAATTGAAAAATGAACTTTAATTCTAAAAATGGTAAAAAGATATGTTTTTCTTATGAAACCAAAGTCTCAATATCATTTATCCCAATAAGGAGAATGTGTTTATGGTGCCTAATAATGAAAAGAAAGGAGATTGTTATCAGAATCCACGTTTATCCAATTGAAAAAGGAACTTTAATTCTAAAAAAGGTAGAAAGAGATGTTTTTATTATGAAACGAAAGCATTAATACCATTTATTTCAACGAGGAGAATGTGTTCACAGTGCCCAATCATGAAATGAAAGGAGATTATGATGTGAATCTATGTTTATCCTAATTGGAAAATGAACTTTAATTCTAAAATTGTCGAATGAGAAGATTTCTTATGAAATCAAAGCATTAATTCATTTATCACAGTGCAGAGAATGAATTTGTGGTGCCTGATCATTGAAAAAAAAGAGATTATTATGTGAATCATGTTTATCCATTTGAGAAACGAACTTTAATTCTAAAAATGGTCGAGAGAGATATTTTTCTTATGAAACCAAAGCGTCAATATCATTTATCTTAATGAGGAGAATGTGCTTATGGTACCTAATCATTAAATGAAAGGAGATTACTATTTGAATGCGTGTTTATCCCAATTGAAAAAAGAACTTTGATTCTAATAATGGCTGAAAGAGAAGTATTTCTTACAAAACCAAAGCATCAATTCATTTATCCAAGCACAGAGAATGAATTTGTGGTGCCCAATCGTTAAAACAAAGATATTATTATGTGAATGCGTGTTTATCCCAGTTAAAAAATGAACTTTAACTCTAAAAGTGGTAGAAATAGATGTTTTCCATTGAAACTAAAGCTTCAATATCATTTGTCCCAAATGAGGTGAACGTGTTTATGTTGCCTAATCATAAAGAGAAGTGAGGTTATTATGTGAATCCGTGTTTTCCCAAATCAACGAACGAACATTAATTTTAAAAATGGTAGAAAGAGATGTTTTTCTTATGAGACCAAAGCATGAATATCATTTATCCCAATGAGGAGATTGTGTTCAGGATGCCTAATCACGAAAAGTAAGAGATTATAATGTGAATCCGTGTTAGTCCAAAATGACCAACAAAAGGTAGAAAGAGAAGTATTTCTTATAAAATAAAAGCATCAATTCATTTATCATGGTGCAAAGAATGAATTTGTGGTGCCCGATCATTGAAAGAAAGGAGATTATTATGTGAATCCATGTTTATCTAATTGAGAAATCAGCTTTAATTCTAAAAATGGTCGAAAGAGATATTTTTCTTATGAAACCAAAGCGTCAATATCATTTATCACAATGAGCAGAATGTGCTTATGGTGCCCAATCATGAAATTAAAGGAGACTATTATTTGAATGCGTGTTTATCCCAATTGAAAAATGAACTTTGATTCTAATAATGGCTGAAAGAGAAGTATTTCTTATGAAACCAAAGCATCAATTCATTTATCCAAGTGTGAAGAATGAATTTGTGGTGCCCAATCTTTAAAACAAAGGAGATTATTATGTGAATGCATTTTTATCCCAGTTGAAAAACGAACTTTAACTCTAAAAGTGGTAGAAAGAGATGTTTTTTCATTGAAACCAAAGCTTCAATATCATTTGTCCTAATGAGGTGAATGTGTTTACGGTACCTAATCGCAAAAGGAAGTGAGATTATTATGTGAATCCATGTTTTTCCAAATTGACGAACGAACATTAATTTTAAAAATGGTAGAAAAATATGTTTTTCTTATAAGACCAAAGCATAAATATCATTTATCCTAATGAAGAGATTGTGTTCATGATGCCTAATCATGAAAAGATGGAGATTATAATGTGAATCCATGTTAGTCCAGATTGACCAATGAACATTAATTTTAAAAAAAGTAGAAAGATAAGTTTTTCTTATGAAACCAAAGCATCAATTCATTTATCCTAATGAGGAGAATGAATTTGTAGAGCCCAATCGTTAAAAGAAAGGAGATTATTATGTAAATCCAAGTTTATCCAATTGAAATATGAACTTTAATTCTAAAAATGGTTAAAAAAGATATTTTTCTTATGAACCCAAAGCTTCAATATCATTTATCCTATTGAGGAGAATGTGTTTATGGTGCCTAATTATGAAAAGAAAGGAAATTATTATGTGAATGCGTGTTTGTCAAAATCAACCAATGGAAATTGATTCTAAAAATGGTAGAAAGAGAAGTTTTTCTTATGAAACCAAAGTAGCAATACCATTTATCCCAATAAGGAGAATGAATTTGTGGTGCCTGATCATTAAAAGAAAGGAGCTTATTATGTAAATTCGAGTTTATCCATTTGAAAAATGAACTTTAATTCTAAAAATGGCAAAAAGGGATGTTTTTCTTAAGAAACCAAAGCCTCAATATCATTTATCCCAATGAGGAGGATGCGTTTATGGTGCCTAATCACGAAAAAGAAAGAGATTATTTTGTGAATCCGTGCTTATCGTAATCGACCAACGAACATTAAATCTAAAATTGGTAGAAAAAGAAGCTTTTCTTATGAAACCAAAGCATCGACACCATTTATCCCAATGAGGAGAATGTGTTTATGGTGCCCAATTATGAAATAAAAGGAGATTATTACGTGAATGCGTGTTTATCCCAATTGAAAAATGAACTTGAATTCTAAAAATGGTAGAAAGAGAAATATTTCTTATGAAACCAAAGCATCAATTCATTTATCCCAATGCGAAGAATGAATTTGTGGTGCCCAATCATTAAAAGAAAGGAGATTATTATGTGAATCCGCGTTTATCCCAATTGAAAAACAAACGTTAATTCTAAAAATGGTAGAAAGAGATGTTTCTCCATTAAAACCAAAGCTTCAATACCATTTATCCCAGGGAGGAGAATGTGTTTATGGTGCCCAGTCATGAAGGGAAGGGAGATTATTATGTGAATCGGTGTTTGTCCAAATCAACGAATGAATATTAATTCTAAAAACGATAGAAAGAGATTGTTTTTTATGAAACCAAAGCATCAATACCATTTATCCTAATGAGGAGAATGAATTTTTGGTGCCCATTCAATAGAAGAAAAGATATTATTATGTGATTCCAGTTTATCCAATTGAAAAACAAACTTTACTTTTAAAAATTATAAAAAGAGACATTTTTCTTATGAAATCAAAGCCTCAATATCATTTATCTCAATGAGGAGAATGTCTTTATGGTGCCTAATAATGAAAAGAAAGGAGATTATTATGTGAATCCATGTTTATCTAATTGAAAAATGAACTTTAATTCTAAAAATGGTAGAAAGAGTTGTTTTTCTTATGAAATCAAAGCATCAATGCCATTTATCCCAATGAGGAGAATATATTTATAAGTACCCAATCATAAAGTGAAAGGAGATTATGATGTGAATTCGTGTTTATCCTAACTGAAAAATAAACTTTAATTCTAAAGATGGCCAAAATAAAAGTATTTCTTATGAAACCAAAGCATCGATTCATTTATCCCGGTGCGTAGAATGAATTTGTGGCCCCCAATCATTAAAAGAAAGGAGATTATTTTGTGAATCCATGTTTATCCAATTGAAAAGCGAACTTTAATTCTAAAAATGGTAGAAAGAGAAGTTTTTCTTATGAAACCAAGGCATCAATATCATTCATCCTAATAAGGAGAATGTGTTTATGGTTCCCCATCATGAAATGAAAGGAGATTATTATGTGAATCAGTGTTAATCCCAATTGAAAAATGAACTTTAATTCTAAAAATGGTTGAAAGGGAAGTATCTCTTATGAAACCAAAGCATCAATTCATTTATCGCAGTGCGGAGAAAAAATTTGTGGTGCACAATCATTAAAAGAAAGGAGATTATTATATGAATTCGTGTTTATGCCAATTAGAAAATGAACTTTAATTCTAAAAATGGTAGAAAAAGATGTTTTTTCATTGAAACCAGAGCTTCAATATCATTTATCCTAATGAGGAGAATGTGTTTATGGTGCCTAATCACGAAAGGAAGGGAGATTATTATGTGAATCCGTGTTTGTCCAAATTGATGAACGAACATTAATTCTAAAAATGGTAGAAAAAAATGTTTTTCATACGAAACCAAAGCACAAATATCATTGATCCCAACGAGGAGAAGGTGTTAATGATGCCTAATCACGAAAAGAAAGGAGATTATTATGTGAATCCGTGTTTGTCCAAATCGAGCAACGAACATTAATTCTAAAAATGGTAGAAAGAGATGTTTTTCTTATGAAACCAAAGCATCATTACCGTTTACCCCAATGAGGAGAATAAATTTATGGGGCCCAATCATTAAAAGAAAGAAAATTATTATGTAAATCTGAGTTTATCTAATTGAAAAATGAACTTTAATTCCAAAACTGGTATAAAGAGATATTTTTCTTATGAAACCAAAGCATCAACACCATTTTTCCCAATGAGGAGAATGTATTTATGGTGCCCAATCATGTAATGAAAGGAGATTATTTTGTGAATCTATGTTTATCCCAGTTGGAAAATGAACTTTAATTCTAAAAATTGTCGAAAAAGAAGTATTTCTTATGAAACCAAAGCATTAATTCATTTATCACAATGCAGAGAATGAATTTGTAGCACCCGATCATTAAAAGAAAGAAGATTATTATGTGAATCTATGTTTATCCAATTGAGAAATGAACTTTAATTCTAAAAATGGTCAAAAGAGATATTTTTCTTATGAAACCAAAGCGCCAATATCATTTATCCTTATGAGGAGAATGTGCTTATGGTGCCCAACCATGAAATGAAAGGAGATTATTACGTGAACGTGTGTTTATCCCAATTGAAAAACAAACTTTGATTCTAATAATGGTCGAAAGAGAAGTATTTCTTATGAAACCAAAGCATCAATTCATTTATCCCAGTGTGGAGAATGATTTTGTGGCACCCAGTCATTAAAATAAAGAAGATTATTATGTGAATGCGTGTTTATCCTAGTTGAAAAATGAACTTTAATTCTAAAAGTGGTTGAAAGAGATGTTTTTTCATTGAAACCAAAGCTTCAATATCATTTATCCTAATAAAATGAATGTGTTTATGGTGCCTCATCACAAAAGGAAGTGAGATTATTATGTGAATCTGTGTTTTTTCAAATAGACGAACGAACATAAATTTTATAAATGGTAGAAAGAGATGTTTTTCTTATGAGACCAAAGCTTGAATATCATTTATCCCAATGAGGAGATTGTGTTCATGATGCCTAATCATGAAAATAAGGAGATTATAATGCAAAAATGTGTTAGTCCAAATTGACCAATGAACATTAGCTCTTAAAAAGGTAGAAAGAAAACTTTGTCTTATGAAACCAAAGCATCAATTCATTTATCCCAATGAGGAGAATGAATTTGTGGTGCCCTATCATTAAAAGAAAGGAGATTATTATGTGAATCTATGTTTATCCCAATTGAAAAACAAACGTTAATTCTAAAAATGGTAAAAGGAGATGTTTTTTCGTTAAAACCAAAGCTTCAATATCATTTACCCTAATGAGGAAAATGCATTTATGGTACCTAATCGCAAAAAGGAAGGAGATTATTTTGTGAATCCATGTTTGTTGAAATCGACCAACGAACATTAATTCTAAAAATGGTAGAAGGAGAAGTTTTTGTTATGAAACCAAAGTATTGATACCATTTATCCCAACGAGGAGAATGTGTTTATGGTGCCCGATCATGAAATGAAAAGAGATTATTACGTGAATGCGTGTTTATCCCAATTAAAAAAATGAACTTTACTTCTAAAAATGGTAGGAAGAGGAGTATTTCTTATGAAACCAAAGCATCAATTCATTTATCCCAATGCAAAGAATGAATTTGTGGTGCCCAATCATTAAAAAAAAGGAGATTATTATGTGAATCCGCATTTATCCCAATTGAAAAACAAACGTTAGTTCTAAAAATGGTAGAAAGAGATGTTTTTTCGTTAAAACCAAAGCTTCAATATCATTTACCCCAATGAGGAGAATGCATTTATGGTGCCTAATCGCGAAAGGAAAGGAGATTATTTTGTGAATCCATGTTTGTTGAAATCGACCAACGAACATTAATTCAAAAAATGGTAGAAGGAGAAATTTTTCTTATGAAACCAAAGCATCGATACCATTTATCCCAATAAGGAGAATGTGTTTATGGTGCCCAATCATGAAATGAAAGGAGATTATTACATGAATACATGTTTATCCCAATTGAAAAATGAACTTTACTTCTAAAAATGGTAGAAAGAGGAGTATTTCTTATGAAACCAAAGCATCAATTCATTTATTCCAATGCGGAGAATGAATTTGTGATGCCCAATCATTAAAAGAAAGGAGATTATTATGTGAATCCACATTTATCCCAATTGAAAAACAAACGTTAATTCTAAAAATGGTATAAAGAGATGTTTTTTCATTAAAACCAAAGCTTTAATATCATTTACCCCAATGAGGAAAATGCATTTATGGTGCCTAATCACGAAAAGAAAGGAGATTATTTTGTGAATCCATGTTTGTTGAAATCGACCAACGAACATTAATTCTAAAAATGGTTGAAGGAGAAGTTTTTCTTATAAAACCAAAGCATCGATACCATTTATCCCAATAAGGAGAATGTGTTTATGGTGCCCAATCATGAAATAAAGGAGATTATTATGTTAACGCGTGTTTATCCCAATTGAAAAATGAACTTGAATTCTAAAAATGATAGAAAGAAGAGTATTTCTTCTGAAACCAGAGCATCAATTCCTTTTTCCCAATGAGGAGAATGAATATGTGGTGCCCAATCATTAAAAGAAAGAAGATTATTATATGAATTCACGTTTATCCCAATTGAAAAATAGACGTTAATTCTAAAAATGGTAGAAAGAGATGTTTTTTCATTAAAACCAAAGCTTCAATATCATTTATCCTAATAAGGAGAATGCGTTTGTGGTGCCTAATCATGAAAAAAAAGGAGATTATTTTGTGAATCCATGTTTGTCAAAATCGACCAATGAACACTGATTCTAAAAATGGCAAAAGGAGAAGTTTTTCTTATGAAACAAAAGCATCGATACCATTTATCCTAATGAGGAGAATGTGTTTATGGTGCCCAATCATGAAATGAAAGGAGATTATTACGTGAATGCGTGTTTATCCTAATTGAAAAATGAACTTTAATTCTAAAAATCGTAGAAAGAGGAGTATTTCTTATGAAACCAAAGCATCAATTCATTTATCCCAATGCGGAGAATAAATTTATGGTACCCAATCATTAAAAGAAAGGAGATTATTATGCGAATCTGCGTTTATCCCAATTGAAAAACAAAGTTAATTCTAAAAATGGTAGAAAGAGATGTTTTTTCGTTAAAACCAAAGTTTCAATATCATTTACCATAATGAGGGGAATGCATTTGTGATGCCTAACCATGAAAAGGAAGGAGATTATTTTGTGAATCCATGTTTGTCAAAATCGACCAACGAACATTAATTCTAAAAATAGTAGAAAGAGAAGTTTTTCTTATGAAACCAAAGCATCAATACCATTTATCCCAATGAGAAGAATGTATTTATGGTGCCCAATCATGAAATGAAAGGAGATTATTACGTGAATGCGTGTTTATCCCAACTGAAAAACAAACTTTAATTCTAAAAGTGGTAGAAAAAGGAGTATTTCTTATGAAACCAAAGCATCAATTCATTTATCCCAATGCGAAGAATGAATTTATGGTGCCCAATCATTAAAAGAAAGGAGATTATTATGCGAATCCGTGTTTATCCCAATTGAAAAACAAAGTTAATTCTAAAAATGGTAGAAAGAGATGTTTTTTCGTTAAAACCAAAGCTTCAATACCATTTATCCTAATCAAAAGAATGCGTTTGTGGTGCCTAATCATGAAAAGGAAGGAGATTATTTTGTGAATCCGTGTTTGTCGAAATCGACCAATGAACATTAATTCTAAAAATGGTAGAAGGAGAAGTTTTTCTTATGAAACCAAAGTATCGATACCATTTATCTCAATGTGGAGAATGTGTTTATGGTGCCCAATCATGAAATGAAAGGAGATTATTACGTGAATACGTGTTTATCCCAATTGAAAAATGAACTTTAATTCTAGAAATGGTAGAAAAAGAAGTATTTCTTATTAAACCAAAGCATCAATTCATTTATCCCAATGCAAGAATGAATTTGTGGTGCCCAATCATTAAAAGGAAGGAGATTATTATGTGAATCTGCATTTATCCCAATTGAAAAACAAACGTTAATTCTAAAAATAGTAGAAAGAGATGTTCTTCCATTAAAACCAAAGCTTCAATATCATTTACCCCAATAAGGATATTGTGTTCATGATGCCTAATCACGAAAAGAAAGAGATTACAATGTGAATCTGTGTTAGTCCAAATTGACCAATGAACATTAACTCTAAAAATTGTAGAAAAAAAAGTTTTTCTTATGAAATCAAAGCATCAATTCATTTATCCTAATGAAAAGAATGAATTTGTGGAGCCCAGTCATTAAAAGAAGAGAGATTATTATGTAAATCTAAGTTTATCCAATTGAAAAACGAACTTTAATTCTAAAAACAGTAGGAAGTGTTTTTTTTTTTATGAAACCAAAGCACCAATGCCATTTATCCCAATGAGGAGAATATCTTTATAGTGCCCAATCATGAAGTTAAAGGAGATTATGATGTGAATCCGTGTTTATCCCAATTGGAAAATAAACTTTAATTCTACAAATGGCCGAAAGAGAAGTATTTCTTATGAAACCAAAGCATCGATTCATTTATCCCAGTGCGTAGAATGAATTTGTGGCGCCCAATCATTAAAAGAAGGAGACTATTATGTGAATCCGTGTTTATCCAATTGAAAAGCAAACTTTAATTCTAAAAATAGTAGAAAGAGATGTTTTTCTTATGAAACCAAAGCGTCAATATCATTTATCCCAATAAGGAGAATGTGTTTACGGTGCCCGATCATGAAATGAAAGGAAATTATTATGTGAATCCGTGTTTATCCCAATTGAAAAATGAACTTTAATTCTAGAAATTGCCAAAAGAGAAGTAGTATTTCTTCTAAAACCAAAGCATCAATTCCTTTATCGCAGTGCAGAGAAAGAATTTATGGTGCACAATCATTAAAAGAAAAGAGATTATTATGTGAATTAGATTTTATGCTAGTTGAAAAATGAACTTTAATTCTAAAAATGGTAGAAATAGATGTTTTTCCATTAAAACCAAACCTTCAATATCGTTTATCCCAATGAGAAGAATGCGTTTATGGTGCCTAATCATAAAAGAAAGGGAGATTATAATTTGAATCCATGTTAGTCCAAATTGACCAACGAACATTAACCCTAAAAATGGTAGAAAAAGAAGTTTTTCTTATGAAACCAAAGCATCAATTCATTTAT
>JBBYHK010328035.1:0-25632 GCA_038382065.1 Adansonia grandidieri | reverse complement strand
ATTTTTCCAAGTAGAAAGGAAAGTTCAAGTTTTTTTTTTTTCTCACCTAGCTCTATTTCTTTTCTCATTTCCAGCACTTGCATCATTTTAGTGAACCATTTATACTGCCATGACCATCGTAGGACTCCTATGCATTATTGTTGCCTTGGTTACGGTAGTCTTAGGATTTTGATGTCCTTTTGATGCCTTGATGTTGCTTTGTAGGTCAAACATCTTTTCTTCCATTATGTTATCAAAGCAATCCCTTATTCATGCATTTTCTTTCATGTTTCACCTATTTTCATATCTTTAACATAGGCTTGAATGTTTTTCCTAACATGCATTGAGTATGTTCATGCACTTTCTTGCATTTTAAGGAGTCTCATGGCATAAAAATGCTATCTTAAAAATTCGAACATGCTTTTATTTCCTTAAATATGTTCATCTCATCTTCTATAGCATGTTTTTATGCATTCATAGAGTTATCATTTTCATGCACCTTATTTGTCATCTTCTTGCATTTTTTATCATCTTTTCCATGTCAAAATGTCATCTTTTTTGTGTTTGCATGTGTTATCTCCATCAAGATGCTTGCTTGTTTGCTAAAAGTCCAATTTTCAAAAAAAAAAAACCCTAGTTAAGTTCGTGCTACCTCCAACAGATAGAGAATAGCATGGATTTAGTGTTTTTGTAAAATTGGTCTTCTAATCTTGGGGGATAAATTAAACATTTTAGATCTAGGCTAAAAGTCCAATTTTCAAAAAAAACCCTGGTTAAGTTCGTGCTACCTCCAATAGATAGAGAATAGCATGGATTTAGTGTTTTTGTAAAATTGGTCTTCTAATCTTGGGGACAAATTAAACATTTTACATCTAGATTCATGGGAAAATAAGTTTTAAGATGCTATTTTTCAATTAAAAAATAACCTTTTTTAGTTGAAAATATATTAAACCTTGATCTTGAGTTTAACATGTTCATGATGGCATGGTCATTGGGTTGTTTCATCATCTTAAAATACTCCAGGATTATGGAATGAACTCTTTGATGCCCACGTCATTGTTTTTTTCTATGTTGTGGAGATTCGAACATCCATAACCTAAATTTGACCCCACTAAATCGAAAAATCAAATAATCCTCTATTTTTGTTTTGGCAGCACTATAGTCCAAGTTTGAAAAACTATTTTGAATCATAAATGATTTTTCAAGATTTTTATGATATTTTTACTTTAAAGGGCATCAAAATTTATTTCCAACGGTGTTTTATTTTCCCTCGAAACATTTTGGGTGAAGGAATTATGATTTTTCAAACATTTATTGTCCGAAACCCTTGGAACTAGCATGTTATATTTTGTTTGGATAGTTTCGGTCCATCAGTTGAATTTTTTGTATATTTTAAATATTTTTTCCAAAAAGTTTGCAAAATTCCCTTTCTGAAAAGGTATTGTTTGCTATTTAATGATTCCAAACGAGTCCAAAATGATTTTCCAAATTCCATCACACCATTTTCCCTATACATGCTGCCACTATCGAGATAGGCCAAACTTCAAAAGTTAATTCTGCCTAAGAAGTAATCATTTACGATTTTTGAAATATTTTTATATTAATCCTCGTCAAGTTACCTTTCTAACGATACCTCATTTACCCATCGAAGCCTTCAGATGAACCCAAAATAAATTCAGGAAGAGAGACAATGTGATTTTGTCTTGTCTTAGATGAACCCACCGAAGCCTTCAGACAAAGCCTTCAGATAGGCTCGGATCAAGGCTTAAGATGAAAATATATTTTATAGAAATCTTTGGTTTCCTACTTTCAAAATCCCCTTTTTTTCAAAAAGAAAAACTTTTGTTTCAAAACATAAAAAATTTTCATCTTTTGGGGTACTCCAACGTCATACTCCGAAGGCATGCTCAAACCTCGATTTTCATTAAAAAAACTTGAATTTTCTTTCTTAGATTTATTTAAGGTTCCTAATTATTTTCTTAAATCATAAAAAATTTTCATCTTTGGGGATATTCCAACCCCGTATTTCATTAAAAAAAATTAAATTTTTTTTGTTCCTAATTATTTTCTTAAAATATCAAAATCTTTATCTTTAGGGAATATTCCAACCACACCTCTCCGAAGGGATACTCCAACTCGCTTTTACCTCAAAAATATAAAAATTCTCTTTTTCTAGATACCCTAAATTATTTTGCTTAAAACCTTTTTCTATCCTTTAAATTACCACTGAATCCGAACCCTCTCTAAATTGTCATCTTGTTTATTCTTCACCAGTCAAAGATAATTATGAGATACATTCCGATAATGCTTTCCTTTTATGTTCTTTTGTTTGTGATTGTTCGTTTGTGAAATTATTATATTCTTTTTCATCTTCCTAACTCGTTTCTGTTTTTGTAGTGATATCATGCATTCATATTTAAAGTTTGTTTTCAAAAATCAGAAGGCAATGTTCCATGTTGGTATCTCTCCAGTACTTAATATAGAATATCTGAATTTTTAAAATTTAATCTGAAAATTATTTTCATGAAAAATCTCTATACTTTTCATACTTCAGTGTCGTATAGGTGATATAAAGTTTTCTATCAAAACACAAATTTAAAATTTCCACTCATGTTCATGCATAAAAGGGGATTATATCTAAATAATGACAAAATGGAGCTGATTAAACAAAGATCGAAGCGGGATATGGTTAGCAGGTACTTATTTTCAACGTCTTAGGGGTGCTAACCTTCCCTACGTGTAACCAACTCTCAAACCCAACCAATGAATCTCTGGACTTTGTAGACCTTAAAATCAATGTCTCAAATTTTGTAACTTGAAATATTATTTTCAACAGGCATCTGATCATGCCTAGCCCGTAATGATTAGTGGCGACTCCAAATTTATGGTTACTTTACGATTATTTTCCAAGACTATTGTCCGAAGATCATTCTCCCCTCCATATTATCATGCCTAATCTAAATCCTGATTAAGGGATAACTCAAAGGCTCAATCACACTACCATAGATATCTTTAAGTCATGTATGCCCACTTCAGATCGTCAGAGAGAATAAAAAGGGGTACATGTTGACAATATCAAAATAATGGCAAGTTAAAACCAAAAAAAATTGAAACTAAGTTAAGACATAGCTAGAAGGTAACGATTTCAGGTGTTGTGGCGATGTTGATTCTTCCCTACGCAAAACCAACTTTTGAACCCAACCGTCGAATCTTTGGACCATACAGACCATGAAATCAATGTTTCTAGTTTCGTGACTTGGAATATTAATTTTGATAGGCGTCTGCTCACGCATAGCGCAAATGATTGGTGTTGACTCCAAGCATTAGCCACTTCATGGTGGCCATCTAGGACCAGTTAGATGAGTGATTCGTCCAATGGTCCCTCCTCATGATCACGAGGCAAGAATCCATACTTTCTCGCTTTCATGTGTCCAAATGAAAAAGTCTCAGTCAAAAAGATTTTTGTCAAAAAAATTATTTTAAGTCGTGTATACTTCCTTCGTAAAGAGGAGCGAGGCACATTGCCTATGGCTTGGCGACTTCGTTGGAGACCAATGTAGAGAGTTAGGACTACAATTAGCCAAGTCTTGCTTAGTTCTTGGTTTCTTCAGTTTTGGTTATCATTGATCTATAATCCTCTTTCAGTTTTGCCTACTAATCTTTTACTTGTCATGATTTTTGTCTTATGATCATCAAAGACTGCCTTATTCCTAAATAAATATAGGTTCGATAAATATGGTAATAAAAGGGGTAAACAAAAGGTTTAATTGTTTCCCTAACACATACCGTGTACATACATTTGCATTAGATTCTCACCAAACTCCACAATGAGATTAGGGTCCATAATACTAGAAGGAAGTGAGTTATCCATCTTTATAAGTAACCCTCTACAAAGACATAGCAAGAACTTCCTAGGTGTAAATTACTTATGTTTCTCATGAATAACCCTTCGCATTTGTAGAGGGAAATACAGCCACTGGATCAAACTCATTCTGATTATGATAGGCTTAGGATTGGGGTGCCTAGGCTGTCCTTACCAGATGGAGAAATGATTTGGATACAATAGACACTTAATTTCATCCATGCCTTCTTTTTGATAATCCAAAATATCTGAGAATAAGAATCTAGCGACCACCTTGGTATAGGGCAACATCTTCTAGGTAAGCTAAACATTTTCAAAACTGATTTAGTCACACCTAAATGGTCATAGATACATGTTACAGAAAAGGTGTCGTTGTAAGGGCCGATCTTGAATAAAGGGATGAATATTCAAAAGAAAAATTAGTTTTTTGGTATTTCTTTGTTAAATTTTGGAAATTCATATCTGCAAATGATATCATGGTCAAATTTCTCATTTTTAGGGATCATTGAGAATTTTTCATAAAAATTAGAAAGTTGACTATTGTATACTTTTAGTGATATACGTGCAGTATTTATGACAATACTCACTCCAAAAAATAAAAAAATATTCAAGGAAATTTTGTATTGGCATTTTTTTACTGTGAAGTATTAAGCTATCAATCTTGAGAGTTAAGTTTAAATTTTACTGCAAGTATCATACTCGTACAAATTTTTAGAAAATTTATTCCGAATTTCAAGCTCTTATATTTTATTATTTTAGAAATTAATATTTTGATTTTTGTTGATTTAATTCATTTTTATAAAACTTTAACACATTTTTTTAATTTTTCTATTTCCAAGATACGGAGTTTTTTATGCCATAAATTTTTTCGATAGGACTTTTCTAAGTTTATAATTTTTAAAATTCTTCAAATATTTTCATTAAATTCATAGTATATCAGTTTTTGAAAATTTAATTTATTTTATGAGTTGCGCAAGTTTTTTAAAATAATAACTTTTTTTTGAAAAGGCTTTTGTTCGTAAAATTTTATGAGTTTAGAAGCTTTAATTAGCTTTTTCTTACACGTAAAATTTTATAATTTTTTTTATAATTCAACAATTGGGATTTTTATAAGAACATTTTTTATTTTTCATTTTTAATTTCATTTTGGATAAAATTTTTTTATTGGGCTTAAAACTTGTAAAATTTATTACTAAGCCCGATAAACTCATTTCATTCTCAACAAGCTTACCAAGATTTTCCAAGCCTATTTTACTTTTTATCAAGCCCAATATACTCATATGGAATTCTCCAATGAGCCCATTTGAATATATTAGGCCTAAATTAATTTTCCAATGAAGCCTATTTATTTATTTTCTTGTTAATTCATTTAGGCCTAATTTTTTATGAATTTTCAATTGGGCATACTAATTGACCAAATTATTAATTAAATATTATCAAATAAAATTTTACTATTTGAATATATAATTTTTAATTTGTTACAATTTAATTCCATTAATTCACTTTTGTCGATATTCTTGATCAAGATTTTTTTATAAGTTTATCATCATTGTCATGAAGCCCAAGCTTGAGGTGGTGATTATGTGACTCATGCTAAAAGACAAAGTTAATTAATTGGATCTTATCATGCCAACTCATTTACAACTTGGTTTATCAAATTAAAAATAAATAAATAAAATAAAAATAAGAAAATTTTATGGCCAAATTCAGCTAAGGGAGTCTTTGGTAGAATTCTTCCCTTATAAATAGGGGAAAGATCATGCAATTAAGGGTTAATGGTGTTTAGAAAAAAAAAAAGCAAAAAAACACTTAGAAAAAAAATAAAAAAAAATCAAACTCTCTACATCTTTTAGGTATAATACTTAGAACATTTTTAGTTTTTGTTACCTTCATTTATTTTTCATCCTTCTTGTGAGCTTAGTGATCACTTATGCTCATGGATGTTGAATCATGTTAAAAGGCAATTATTGAATGTTATGAACAATTTTATGTAATTAGTGATTTTTGTTGTATTTTTCTTAATAACTTGATTTTTATTTGATTTTTGTGTTGTTGTTAAGATGTTTTTTTGTCTTGTAGATATGTTCTTAATCATGTTATTTTCTTTGATATTTTTATGTAATTACTTAATAAATTATGCTTACATGTTGTATTTTTTTGACTTGTTGATGATGAGTTGAGCTTGATAAACACTAGAATATATATGTTTATGTTAAGAAAGAAAATTTCTTGACTAATATTGATGATGGCTGAAAATGAATATAGCTTGAAATGAAATTTATTTCATGTTTTTATGACATTTAGGATCATTTGCAAAGTTTGAAAGTTGTAAGGTCCTAAAATAATTTTTCCAAAAATTGTTGAAAGCCTTGGATGGGTGAATCCAAGATTGGCTGAAAAACATGTATTTTGTTTAGTGATAATTTGTGATTTTTTATGTTATTTTGTAAATATAAAAAAGATTAGGATTAAATTGTAAAAATAAAAAATAATAATAAAAACAATAGATAAAATAAAGCTTTTTTAAACATGTCTTACTTGGTCGAATGGTTCAGATACATTTAAGAATGTATTTTATGCATTTTATCATGTGATGAATACATTTTTTTTTGGATTTTTTGGGTCTATTTTGTAATTTTAAAAAGTTTAAGGATTTTTGTGCAAATAATAAAAGTTTTTTCCAAGGCTAAAAGTGCCTCGCCAAACCTCCCTTTGTTATTTTTGGAAGTGATTTTTGTGTTGACTTTGATATATTTGATGTCTAATTTTGTGTTTTAATTATGTAAGGACCAATTTGCGAACTTAGAAAAGTTTAGGGACTATTAGGGTAACCTATCATTTTAGGTCAAAATGGTCATTTTTAACATTAAATTTTCTCCTTTTCATTCCTTTGGTTCTCCGTTAGGGTATAGAATATTAGAAAACCTTTCTATTCTTTTGGTTCTTTAGGAAGGTAAGAAATGTAATTTTTAAAAAGTTTAAGAACTTATTGCAATTTTTTCATTTTAGGTCATCTTAGTATCCAAATTACCCATTTAGGGTTGAAAAAATCATTTCCTACATTTTCTTTGTCTTTTAGGCTAATCGGGATATTTTCATATCAAAGGTATACCCCAAGAGAATTTTAATAATTTTCTTTAAAATATAGTTTAATGTAATCATCGGGATGCTTTTACACCAAAAGTGTGTATTTAGGATATGTTTACCCTTTTATGATCATTTTTTAGTCCGTTAAGGTTACTGGGATACTTTCATGTCGAAGGTATACCCCAAAGGCATTTTGGTATTTTTGTATTAGAGCCAAGTCCTATGTGATTTCTAGGAGACTTTCTTGTCGAAGGTACAAATTAGGGATAGGTTCATCATTTTAGGCTGTTTCCAAATCTTAAGATGATATATCAATATCTTTAATAAAATCAAAATTTATTTTTACAAAACTAAGGCAATGTCTCTGCGTTAAAATAATATATCAAGTTTCTTCTAGGATATAAGAGGGGTTTCATGGATTATTTTAATAACAAGATATCCTTTTCAAAGTAAAAATTAGGATTTTTATAAATTTCAAAAAAATAAAGCCTTTCGCATTCCTTTGGTCCTCCAACAGGATGCGAGAGATATTTTGGTTTTTAAAGCCTTTTGTGGTCCTCTACTTTTCCAATGCGGTACAAAACAGAATGATAAAAAGCTTTCATGTTCCACTGGTCCTCCGATGGGGTGCATAAGAAATATTAATTTTCAAAAACCTAATTTTTCCCAACATGGAATAGTAAATTGGTTTTATAAAGTATTGTTATGGGAATTACAATTAAATGTCATATATTGAAACCAAATAAAAATTAAAATTCAAGTTGGCAGGCAAGTAATATGGTACCAATTTTCGAGCATAATGAAAGGGTCGATCCTTACTTGTGATTATAACCAACTCCTGAACCCTTTCAAATGATTTCTAATATGATCACGGATCTCAGAGTTGATATTCCAAGGTTTCATAACCCTTGAAATATAAACTCCAGTAGATGACCAATCTCACCTAGCCCAAACAGATTGGTGGTGACACCAAATAAATAGTCATTTCATAATGATAATTTATGGTTAGGTCAAGTAAGTGATTCATCTTCACTATCCAGTTCCTAGAAATAAGAAAATATTAGTAGTGAGATAAGAGAATAAAAATAGTGATATATTAATAAAGATAGGATTGAGGGCCATTTAAGTCAAGCTTGGTCAGGATTCGTATCCAGGCCAGGTTGTAACATATACTAATCTAGATGTCAACTTAAACCCATATAGGGAACCTACCATATTGGAATGCTACTAGAATGACTCAAAGAATAAGGACACTTGAGGAAACACTTTTTACCTTTATTCTCATATACCATCATAGTTACGTAGGTAGTCAACCACCCTGACTCTAAAGAGGAAGTCAGCTTAAAGACCCTCCAACAAGTCAGTGCATGTTTACTATTGATTCAATTCATCTGCAGATGGCATTCGATAGCCGATGGTGAATGAACATTGTCACCCACGTTTGTCATTTCAATGTCAGGAACCATCATGTCATCTAATTGACAATTGACCCTTGTCAATAAGTGATGGCAAACAAATGTCATCACTTGCAAGGCAATCATGTTGCCCTAAAGAAAGTCACATTTGACCCAAATAAGACATTATGTTGTCTGAGTGGCAGTTAAAGACATATCAACCTTAGGTGGTGATTAGCGAACATCATTACCTAGTCAGTTGGTTTTGTCGCTAAGAGGTATCATACTATCTTGATGAAGGCAAACTTCACCCGAATAAGTCGTTATGTTGTCCGACTGATGGCTTAACGTGAGGTAATCAATCAGGTTGTCAATTCATCCCGTGAGGTAATATATCACCTCAATAAGGACAATTTTAACCTAGACACATTATTATCTGTCCATACATACTTAACGAATCATAATATTTGCAATTGTCATGTCTGCCCCTAGGCATCATAATGCCTATTATTGGGGTAGTTTCTAAGATTTATTTTCGTTTCTATTTTTTCATTTATTATTCTCGTTTATTTTATGTTGTCACTAACCTATTGTTCTTTTGATGTTCCATGCATCATGTATTCATAATCATTTACTGTCATGATTCCATACTTATCATTATCTCATCATACACAATCATCAATAAACATGTCATAAAAGTTTAACGTGGGAATAGTCATAAAAATGCAAGGGATTCTAAGATCACACAAAGAAAACAAAACCGATTATCACACACCGTTACAATACTCACCACCGTAAATAAATCTTGGAAAATGATCATTAGGCACACATCGAGCAACTCAAGTTGAAGTACAAAAAGTTGCAAGACCAAATGCTTCATCGACAAGACAAAATGCAAGCTCAAATTATAAAGCTCATAAAGCTAATAATGGCCTCTACTAAAGAAAGGGGATAGGCCAATGTCGCAGAGATCGAAAAGGGGTAGATTAACCCAAAAAATCACCTTACCAGTAGTACTATAGCTACCTAGTAAGGGACTCATTACGAGCATCAACCAATGCCATGCTAGCTTCTGCACTTAAACCCTATGGCAGCAAATCATGACGAGTAAGAGGAGCCAAATGATCAAAAGTTTGTAATGTCTATCGACGAAATAAACAAGTATTAGATTTTGGAGAAGCACCTTCAAGCTATCGAGAGGAGCAACAAATTTAGAGCTATCGATGTAAAATCATTGACTTTTGTGTCCAATCTTATCATTACCTTAAGGTTTAAGGTACTAGATTTTAAAAAGTTCAATAGAACTATTGACCCCATTGTGCATATCCGAATAAATTTAGAAAGATGGCTAGTTATAAAATGGACAAAAATCTTCTCATCCACTATTTTCAACACAACTTGACTGGGATAGTTGCCTGATGGTACATTAAGCTCAATAATGTCAAAATTCAGTCATGGGCTGACTTGGGCAAATCAGCATCAGCATGTGTCCGATCAAGCTCTCGACAGTTATTTTTTCTCATGAACCTAGAGAAGAAGCCTACCAAAAGTTTTAGGCAATATGCCCAATGATGGAAAGAAGAGCTAGCTTTAGTTTAGCCTTCTTACTGAAAAGAAAATGTCTATGACATTCATAGGAATGCCATAAAGATATTTGTTTCTCTTGTTTTATCTGGAAAAATGATTAATGCAGCAATCAAAAGTGGCTAAATGTCAATGGACAAGTCATCTGGATCGAGCAAGAAATAGACCTCCAACAAAGAAAGATGAGGCAAACATCATAAGCTACGCTAGCTTGTCTTAGTTGAGTCAGATTAGGTGCCTAGTCTATACTATCTGGACATGCCTTACCCTAATCAAATCATAATCCCTTCTTAGCTGATTTACGCCATGACCTATAACCTTTCTTTACTACTACACCAAATCCTCCATGAAACAATAAATCTCTTATCAACCAAAAAGTCAACATCCCTGCCAATAATCCCCCAAACAATTAAAAAGTGAATCCTATGAGGCAACATTATGACCTTATTCGGATGACTTATAAAAAGGTTTACTAAACTCTACTCTAGTGGCATTTAGTCGTTCCTGTCAATGTCCCTGAGAAGAAACCCTCATACCCTCAGTAATATAATGCCATGTTCATTTCAACTACTAAGCTGGAGTAGCAATACATGACACCAAGAATTGCATGTCATTCAAATGAAGGGTCTAAAACCTCATCGACTCGAAGGTCCTACAATTTAGGACAAATCAAGGCCTTAATGTTGCTATAAGTTCACTACCCAATCATGCCAAACCAATAGTGAACATTACATGCATCGAGGATGATTGTGAGGTTAAAAAGAGCATAGCAAAGGTCAAGACACCGATGAACCATGTTTGGCAAATATTATTTCAAGTAGGAATGCTTAATGCAGATTTTTGTGATTTCTACATCATTTATGGTCATACCTTCCACACCTGTAAATAATTTTGTGCAATGGTTTAATGGATAATGAATGAAGGTAGAGTTGAATTTTATGAGAAGATGAAACCATCTCCCACTGAGTCAGTAAATATGATTAGGGAAGGAATAGCAAAACTTCCATATGGGATAGGATAGCCTCTTATTATCTATCATGGACAATCAAATTTTAGGGTGAGTTCTTCAATGCTTATGCCAAAATTGATCATAAAGGTCACTGTTTCATTCCCAAACAAGAGTGACAAAGCTGTCCTTTGAAAATATGAGGGCTGAATTATGATGATCGGAGAGCTTACTCAATTAACTGCTACCATTGACTTATTAAGGGTTTAGCCATTTAACCTACAATGCTACATTCTATGATCCCTTAGCTTAAGGAAAGTCAGAAGATTGATACCACTTTGGTATCCAATATACCTTCGCTCGGGGTGAAGAATTCTAAATCTAAAAATATCAAAGAGACAGTAAATAAGAAAGAAACCACTAAATTTTTTAAATTCATCTAGCACAATAAGTATAACATTATTGATCAATTTTTGAATAAACAATTGGCTAAGATTTCTGTGTTGTCCCTACTTCTTAATTCAAAAGTACATATACATTGTTGTCAGTGTTGAATAAGGTGATGTGCCACCAAATTTTTCAATAGACAAATTGGATCATCTAGTGAAGAATATCATTATAGATAACTATATCTCGTTCACTGACAATGAGATTTCACTAGAACGAAGGAGAAACTACAAAGCTTTACACATCACCATACACTATGAAGGCTATGTACTACCATAAGTTCTCATAGACAACGATTTTGCTCTAAATGTCAGACCTCTGGCAACCCTGAACAAGCTTCTTATCAATGCTTCCTGCATTAAGCAAAGCCATATAATAGTGCGAGCATTTGATAGGACTTGTTACAAAGTCGATGAAAACATAACCATTCCATTCCGAATAGGTCCATGCACTTATGAAGTTGATTCTCAAGTAATGGGCATTTCTCCATCATACAATTGCCTATCAAGGAGGCTATGGATACATTCAGCTAAGGCAATATCATCATATTTACATCAGAAACTGAAATTTGTGATCAATAACAAAGTGGTTAGCAATAAGGCTGAAGAAGAGCTGATAGTTGCTACTTTCATTAATACCATTTATATCAAGCTAGATAAAGATGCCCTCAAGCAATCCTTCTAATCATTTGAGTTTGTCAATGCTATATTCGCAAGAGAGGGCCTCCTAATAGTTGAGCCTTGGCTGTCGAAGAATACTTGCATGGGTTTGAAGTTGACTATTAGCAAAGAGTACCAGGCTAGAAAAGGTCTTAGAAGACGCCTGTAGCATATGGCTAGAGTTTAAAAGTTATCAGCCAAATTGACAAGAAGGGGCTAAGATTTAAGCCCAATATGAAGTATCAAAAACAACAAGCCAAGAAAGCTAGAGATCAAAAGTTAGCCCGTTTGTTGGGTTAAGAGCTTGGACCAAAACAAATGGTGTTCCCGCTAAACTATAAGACTTTCCACTTGGAAAGATGTATGGATCCGAATTGGTCAGAAAAGATGAAAGCCAAGGATGTCTTAATCATTCTTAGTCAGGCACTCTACACTCTATGTCTATACCATCCATGATCAGCTGAGACTGTCAAAGCCAAATAATGAGATCCATCCCCACTTACTGAAATCTATTCTTGATAGTAAGGTTATGTTAGAAACCTCTATGCTTTTTAACTCTATTTATGTGTAATGTCAAGAATTAAAGCCTACTTGTTTCTGCCCAATAGCATCTAGGAATCCTATCTAAAGGAGTCTTTTATCAACTATTATCAATAAAAATGACATTTGCATAGAGCATTTCATCTTGTGTGCCTATTTTATTCTTTGCCCTTGCTTGAACACTTTATCTATGTATATTTTTTCTATATTGCTTATTCTCTCACCCTATCAGTAGCTCTGATAAAAGTGACATGGATACTTTCAATGAACTTGTAGAGATCGATTTCGAATGGTTAATATGTAATGGCAAAGTTGATTCTAACTAGGATTCTGAGGAAAGGTTTATGCCGCAAGACTTGCTAAAATTAGTTGAGCATGAAGAGAAATAGATTTTACCCTATCAAGAGCCAGTTGAAGTCATAAATTTAAAGACTGAAGATGATTGATAAAAGATCAGCGTCAAAACTTTTATAAAACCCCCCACTAAGACCAAACTAATTAGCCTACTCCAAGAGTATCAAGATGCATTTGCTTGGTCATACCAAGACATGCCTAGGTTAGACACTGACATTGTGGTTCACAAGCTTACCTTCAAACTTAAATGGAAACCAATTTAGCAAAAGCTAAGGAGTATGAAACCAGAAATGCTTCCCAAGATCAAAGAAGAAGTCAAGAAACAGTTTGAGGCAAGATTACTTCAAGTAGCCAAATATCCAGGATAGGTTACCAACATTGTCCCAGTTTCCAAGACAGATATGAAAGTGCATATATGTGTCAACTATTAGGATTTGAACCGAGCCAGTCTAAAAAATAATTTCCCATTATTCTATATTGACACTTTTGTCAACAACATAATTAAAAACTCTTTGTTCTCTTTCATGGACCGATTCTCAGGTTATAATTAAATCAAAATGGTGCCTCAAAACATGAAGAAAACTAACTTTGAGACCATGTAGGGCATATTTTGCTATAAGATCATGCCTTTTAGACTTAAGAATGCTATGAGAACTTGTTAAAGAGACATGGTAACATTATCCATGACCTAATGCACAAGGAAATTGAGGTCACGTGGATGATATGATTACCAAATCAGCACGAGAAGATGAGCATGTCTTGAACATTCAGAAGCTTTTTGAATAGCTATGAAAATTCCAAATAAAACTAAATCTTGCCAAATGCTTTTTGGTGTCACCTCTGGCAAGCTACTAGGTTTAATTGTCAGCAAAAAGGGAATCAAAGTCAACCCAAATAAAGTCAAGACTAGTTAAAACATGCCAGCACCTCAAACCCAAAAAAAGGTGAGAAACTGCTTGGGGAAATTGAACTACAGCTCTAGATTCATGGCCTAGTTCACTAATAAATTTGACCCAATCTTCTGACTCTTTAGCAGATAGAATCTAAGGAACTGAATAAAGAATGTCAACAAGCCTTTTAACAAAGTCAAGTGCTGACTATCAAACCTATCAATACTAGTACTGCCAATTCCTGCTCTGCCTCTAATCCTTTACTTATCAGATTTTGACAAATCTATGGGTTGTGTGCTAGGGTAGCATGATGAGTCAGGCAAAAAAAGCAAGCCATTTACTACTTGTATAAAAAGTTCATGGAGCATAAGAATAACTATTCTACAATTGAAAAGTTATGTTACGCTCTAGCTTGAAATGCTTAGAGACTCAAGCAATACATGTTATACCACAGCACATGGCTAATCATAAGACTCGAGCCCATCAAGTATCTAAGAGAAGCCCCCTACATTGTCAAAAAAGCTAGCCAAATGGCAAGTTCTGCTATCCAAATACAACATCATCTATGACTATCGAAAAGCCATCAAGGGTAATATAATAGCTGATTTCTTAGCAACTCGGGCAATGAGCGACTATAAACCATTAGACTTCAATTTCTCAAATGAATATCTGATGTTCATAACTAAAAGAAAAAAAAACCTCTAGTCATGACCAATCCTAGAAGATGTATTTCAATGGTGCATCAAAACACTTTAGGGCATAAAATTAAGATAATACTATTCTCACTCTATGGGAGTCACTATCCTTTTACAACTAGACTAAACTTTGACTACACCAATAATGGAGTGAACACTAAGCTTGTGTCATGGGACTTCAAGTGACTATCAAAAAGAATGTCAAGATATTAAGGTCTTTAGGAATTTAATTTTAATTATCTACTAACTGAAAGGAGGATGACAAACCTATAATGCTAATTGGTTTGTTACGAGAAATTGATCTTGAAACTCAAGAAGAAATTTGAGAAGGTTAGTTTCAACACCTACCTTAAGAGAAGAACCAGACAGCTGATGCCCAAGCCACCTTGTCATCCATGCTCAAAGTTAGTCAAGAATCAAATGTTGTTTCTATTTAGATGAACATGTATACGACTCCGACACACTATCAAACCCTACCATGGTATAATGATATCCTTCACTACATTCAGGATCAATAATACCCCAAACATGCCACAAAAAATGACAAAAGAACTATTAGAAGACTAGCTATAGGTTTCATATTAGACAGGAAATCTTGTGCAAGAAGGGTCAGGATCGAGTATTACTTAGATGTGTTAATGTTTTTGAAGCCAAGAGGATCTTAAAAGAAATTCATAAGGGGACCTATGACATGCATGCCAATGGACACCGAATGGCCAAACAAGTCATAAGATTAAAATATTACTAGTTAACTTTCGAGAGGAACTGTATCAACTAAGCCACAAAAATGTCACAAATGTCAAATATATGCGGACAAGATTAACGTCCCACATTCACTACTTCATGTCATGATGGCCCCATCGCCCTTCTCTATGTGGGGCACGGATATGATTGGGCCCATCAACTTTAAAGCTTCCAATGAACATGAATTCATTCTAATGGAAACCAACTATTTCACCAAGTAGGTAGAGATGGCTTCACATGCCAATGGTGCCAAGTTAGTTGTCTGCAAGTTGATAAAATGGGACATCATCTATCGATACAGGCTTTCCAAACAAATCATTATAGACAATGCTTGCAATTTAAAAAATAGCATGATGCAAGTAGTATGCTTTAAAATTCAAAATCAAGCATTATAATTTGGTGCCATATCGTCCGAAAATGAATAGGCCGGTCAAAACAACCAACAAGAACATCAAAAAGATAGTCGAGAAAATAGCTGAGATATACATAGATTGGCATGAAAAGCTACCTTTTGCACTCCACGAATATCAAACTTTACTTCAAACTTCTACGAGTGCCACTCTATTTTCCCTAGTCTATAAGGTAAAAATTATTCTACTTATCGAAGTAGAGACCCTCTCTCTAAAAGTCTTGATGGAGGCCAAACTCGAAGAAACAGAATAGGTCAGGAACAGATATGATTAGCTAAACCTTATCAAAGAAAAATGAGTGAAATCTATTTATCAAAGGCAAATGTATCAAAAGTGCATGATTAAGGCCCATAACAAAAGGTCTGCCTTTTCCAGTTTCATAAAAATGAACTAGTACTCAAGAAAATCCTTCCAATCCATAAGAACGCCTAAGGCAGATAGACCTTTAATTGGAAGGAACCCTATGTCATGAAACAAGCTTTCTTTGCAAAAACCTTGATCTTAATAGAAATGGATGGCAATGTCTTACCAATCCTGTCAATTCAGACTCTGTCAAGAGATATTGTGCTTTAAGGATAAAAACCTAAAAAGTCATCCTCTATAAAAAAATTAGTTAAAAAGAAAAGTCATAAAAATAAAAAGGGTAAAAAAAAGAGGTGTCAGATGAAAACCTAAAAAAGGTGTTCGGATATCTAGCCCAACCTAAGTTGAAAACTTAAAAGGACATCTCAAAGAAACCAACCTTGACCAAACCCAAACAACTCATCCTACCTATACATCTATCAAAAATCTTAATCAGACCTCACCCACTTTTAACCATATCAAATCAAGCTCAACCGTGCCTCAAGTAAACCAAATCAGATCCTAGTCATATCAGACCAAACTCTAGCCAAGTCAAAGTCAAGCCTTACTTGATCCTAACCCAAGTTTGGAGAGATAAGGAAGCAAAAGTACCTAACTCTAGGGCAACTGTAAAGTGGCACAGAGCAATCTTATGGGTCTTCAGAAGAACATCTCACATTAAACATGTTAATCATTTAAGAAAGATTTCAAGGGGCATCGGATAAAGCGTTCATGTCATGATCATAAAAGGGTAGTAATTGCCCAAAAGATTATCTTGTCATCATTATACCTTATGTCAAATACAAACATAAATTGTACTAGCTTTCTTGTTATGAATAAGATACTATTTTGTTTCTTCTTAACTTCGTCACATCACATTTGCATTAGATTATGCTTGTTATTTAATTGATAATATTTGATCATAGGATAAAATTCACATTAGGATTTCTTGATATTACATCAAAAGGATGAGAAGAAGACAAGGAGTTTTGTCCTTACCTTAACTGTCAAGATTAAGAATCCCTCACACAATGTATGCTAGTCATAATCGTGTGTCAACCTTCCTCAACTTCCAAAATTGTCATGAAAAATAGACAAAACCAATATGCCCTAATAAAAAATCCCATCAAGACTTAAACACTTACAAGCCCAACCAAGATACACAAGCAACTGGGCTAAAAGTCACTCAATCTTTAAACTATCAGTAGAACCATCCGAACTTGTCAGAAAAAACCATTTCATATCTAAAGTCAAGAAATACAAATCCTCAAATTATTAAAAAAGGTCATCAAAAACCCTATGTTAGAGAAATGTCCATCCAAACACTAAACCTTTAAAAAAAGTCATGACAAAAAAACCCATCAAATATAAAGCTAACATTTTAAGTTGAAGAAGTTGGGAAACAGTTGTAAGAGCCACCAATCAAGAGGATAACTCATAATTTCTAAACTCGTATTGGACTTTATGTCATGATCATGTAGCCATATTGTTAAGAAAGTTGCACTTGCATCATATCATGCACTCGTATTACCATTACATAACATCATTTTGTTAGCATTGCATTAAGCAAAATCTGTTGAACCATGAAACTTCTGGATAACAATGTTTGTCATTGAAAATCGATAAATCATATAGTTACCCAGGCCAGAACCGTATCTTTCTAAGATATTGCATTAAGAAAGTCAAGCCCAATGACACCAATAGGTCATATCCAGCTACTTAGCCCATGTCATCAAAAGTTAAACCCAAAAGATGCCAATAGGTCAATCCTAGGTAGTTAGCCCATTTCATCAAAATTCTAAGCCCAATGATGCTAATAGGTTAGTTATAGCTAATTGACCTAAATCAAGAATTTTTGTCAAAAAAACCTTTGCCAAAAAATCCTTTCAAAGTCCAATGTAGCTTGCAATGATTCAACGCATGAGTATTCTATCATTTTTAAGTTAAAACTAGGGATAGGTAAAGCCTAGGATCGTAGTCTAGGTATTTCATCTCCAAACCTATTAAGAAATATTTTCAAAGTCCAATGTTGCTAGCCATGGTTTGGCACATCGGCATTCTATCATTTCCAAGTTGAACCTAAGGATAGGTCAAGCCTAGAATCGTAGTCTAGGTCTTTCATCCAAGAACCTCTGCAAAAAAATCCTTTCAAAGTCCAATGTTGCTAGTTGTGATTCAGCGCATTGGCATTCTATAATTTTTAAGTCAAACCTAAAGATAGGTTGAGCCTAGGATCGTAGTCTAGGTATTTTATACAACAGCCTTTGTCATTTTTAGCCAAACCTAGGGATAGGTCAAGTTAGGATCATAGTCTAGGTTTTTCATCTAAAAATTTAAACTTTACCTTTTATGAACATCAAAATTGGCTCCAAAATATTGCTGATCACAGGAACATGAGGCAACATCAAGCACACACTGAATAAAATAGTGTCTATCAATCTTTGCTTTGTTCTTGATACTCAATAACAGGCAAAGAGAAGTAGCTATAAACACCCAATTTCATTTGGGTCAGCATCTAAGGCATTAAGGGTCATTATTCAAGGCATCACCGAGGTCATTCAGACAAGCACAGATCAATTCTCCATCATTTCTAGCCAAAGTGAGGTGTTTGAGAAGTCAAATGTATGAAAATTTTGTATTTTTGCATGTAGGTCTTGATACATGGCCTTTAGGCATCGATAAAAGGCCTTTACATCATCAAAATTCAAAAATCTATTATTTGTATCGATACAGGGGTCATGTATCGATACATCTACTCATTGTATTGCTACAAATGCCATGGTATCGATATAGAGTTATGTTGCAGCTAAAATTACGATTTTTGGCCAACAAGCATCGATGTAAGGAGTGGCGATATCAATATGGCATGCTTTGTGTTGATACCATGTTCAATGTATCGATACATTTTAGGGTTTTTGCCAAGTTGTATTAGTACAAAGTGCATAGTATCTTTACTCAAGGTTGTTTTGGCCCGATTCATACCATGTTCACACCTTTCACCATGACATTAGAACATGAATTTAGTCATAATTTTGGCCATAAAAATCATTCAATCTCAGACATAACTTCCTAGAAAACATATAGATTTCATTTTTAGGCTTAAAGCATTGGATCATAACATTTTGAAGAGTCTATTCAACTTGTCACAAGGGCATTTCATGGGAAAATGCGGATTAATGAAGGGCAAGTTAGACCTTGCTCATTATGTCAGCTTATGCATAGTTTGTTCCTACTGCCAAATGTAAACAGCTAATTTCATCTGAGCCTTTTTTTATAGTCTTAAATATCTGAGATCGAGAATCTAGTGGCACCCTAGTAAAGGTTGATCTCTTTTAGGCAAATTGGGCATTTTTAGGACTGATTTAGTCACATTTAAATAGCCACAAATATACGTGAAAGAAAAAATGTAGTTTTAAGAAGCAATCTCGGATAAAAAAATGAATATTCAAGAAAAAAATCAATTTTTAAGTATTTTCTTGTTAATTTTGGAAATTCATTTTGCAAATAACATCACGGTCAAATTTTTCATTTTTAGGAATTTTTTGAGATTTTTCTCTAAATTTTGGAAAGTTGATCATCGTATATTTTTACTGATAACAATGTAATATTTATGCCAATATACGCTTTGAAAATCAAAAATATTCAAAAAAAATCCATATTAGCATTTTATACCACGAGATACAAAGTTGTCAAATTTACCAATTAATTTTGAATTTTTCACTATAGTGCGGATTCTTACTTGCAAAGTTTTTAGTGAAATTCGTTCCAAAATTTAAATTATTATCTTTATTATTTTTATAAATTAATATTTTAAGTATGGTATTAAATTCAACACATTCTTCTCAAATTTAGGATTATTTTTGGAATTCTTTCATTTTCAATATACAGGGTTTTCTACTCTATAAAATTTTTTAGGGGGATTTTTTAATTTTTAAAATTCATCAAATATTTTTATTAAATTCATGTTGAATCAGCTTTTGAAACCCAAATAAGTTTTAGGAGTTTTGAATTTTTTTCATATATCAATTTTTCTCTATAAGGATTTTTCTCGTAAAATTTTATGAGTTTAGGATTTTCAATCAAGATTTTCTTATTATTATGATCTTATTTTTTATTTCTATTTTTTTATGTTTACTAATTTTAATTTAATTTTTAATTTTTAATTTTAATTTTAGATTTTTATAAGCTAGTTTCATGGAAACTAGTGTGTTGGATTTTAATTTTCCCTTAACCAATTTAGTTGGAGTTTAACTATCCAATTACTTTATCTTATCTAGATCATTATTCAAAAGAATAAGTCATAGCTAATAGTACATATCAATTTAATGCTATCTTATCTTTAATTACAAATATCCATAAAAAATTAATTAAAAAATCATTAAAACATTTTAATTCATTTTCGACTAAGGGAAATTTTTTATCCCCTTGGCCGAACCTCCTCCTTATAAATAGAGGGGGGATAATTCATTTTAGGACTATTGGCATTAAAGAAAAAAAAAAACTAAAAAACACTAAGTTCTTTTTTTCAAGTTTTAAAGTTTTCAAGGTATATTTTCTTCTAAAATCTTCAGTTCTTGTTCATTTCATTCACTTTTCTTCATTTAGTGAGCTAAAATCATACTTAAGTTCATGGATTTTAATTCGTATTGAAAGGTTAAGGCTATGAACTATTTTCTTTGATTTAATTGTTATGTTTGAATTTTTTTTAATAATAGTTAAATTTTCTTCATGAAATATATTGTTTGTTAATATGATGTTGATCTTTGTGATTTTTTTTCATGTATAAATGTTCATGTTCTCTAGAGGGTACAACATACAATTTTGAAAAAGTTTAAAGGCTTAATTGAAAGTTTTGCATTTTAGGTCACTTAATATCCAAATTACCTATTTAGGGTCAAAAGGTCATTTCTTATCACTTTTGTGTCTTGTAAGGTCATCAGGGTGCTTTCAAGACTAAAGTACTCTCTAAAGGCATTTAGTAATTTCCCCTAAAACCAAGTCGATGTAGCCACATGGATGCTTTTATGCCAAAGGTGTAGATATTTTTTAGGCTTTTAGGGTTAACAAGATATTTTCATGTCCAAGGTATATCTTAGGGGTATTTTGGTAATTTTACATTAGAACCAAGTCTTATGTCATTATTAGGATATCAAAGGTACACATTAGGGATAGGTTTGTTTGTTATTTTAGATTATTTTTTAGTCTTTAATGGTTACCAGAATATTTTCATGTTAAATGTATATCATAAGGGTATTTTGATAATTTGGCATTAAAACCAAGTCCTTCAAAGTTACTAGGATACTTTTAAGTCAAAGGTACTTTAGAGAACATTTTAGTCTTTTCGACCAAATTTGAGTTCTAAGAATCTAATTCTAGAACTTTTTGTTTAAACTAGGTCTTAGGACAGTTTTTTTATTAATATTCTTAATAAAATTGAAATTTTTAGAAATTAAGGCAATGTCTCTGAGTTAAAATAATACATGAAATTTCTTCCAAAATATGAGAGGGGTTCTATGGATTATTTTAATAACAAGATATCATTTTCAAGATGAAAATCGAGATTTTTTTAATTTCATGAAACAGAACCTCTCGTACTCCTCCGATCCTTCAGTAGGGTACGTGAGATATTTTGATTTTTAAATAAAACCTTTCATGTTTCTTTGATCCTTCGATAGGGTGTAGAAGATATCTTGGCCTTTCGTGTTCCTTCGGTTTTTCGATGGGGTGCGAAAGATAATTTGATTTTTAAAAAATTAAAAATATGATATTTTGTAGGAAATAATAAATTTTGAACATTATTTTAATACATGGGAATTATAATTGAATATCAGATAATGAAACCGAATAAAAATCAAAATTTAAGTTAACATGTAATTAATAAGGTATCAATTTTCGGCATTATGAGAAAGATCAATCCTTACTTCGGATTGTAACCAACTCTGAGACCCTTTCATGTGATTCCAATATTATTGCAGATTTCAAAATTTATTTTCTTGGGTTTTCTAACCGTTGAAATACTGATTCCGATAGGTGACCAATTTTACCTGGCCAAAATAGATTAGTGGCAACTCCAGATAAAGAGTCATTTCATGAATAATATCTAGGGTTAAGTCAAATGAGTGACTCACCTTAACAACTAGTCTCCAGAGCTAAGAAAATATTAATAATGATATGGCCCTTAGGAATACAAAACATATAAATATAAAATATAAAATAGTGATATATCAACAAATATAAGAACAAGGGCCTTTTAATCTAGATTGGTCAGGGTTTGTATCCAGGCCACATTGCAACACCAAGGTTGTACATCAACCAATGGAGTGCTAAAAAGCTGCTCCTTGGTACGATGACTCACCATATTTTACACCGCAAATGTCCCAAATGCCTCACCTTTGCTAGGTTTTTTATGGCTGAAATCAAATCCTATATAAGATATATTATGTGCTCAACCAAAGGGGGATTAGACTCACATTTACATCAGCCTCCACACCAAAAATTTGTATTTCCCGTAGCTTTCTCTCAACCCCTTCAAAAACCCTCTCAAAATATTTCATTTCACACTTTTCTCCTCTCTAAATTCCCCTCCTTTGATGCTACAACCATCAAGCTCCTTCTTTGCATTCCTTTCTTACTAATCTATAGCAAAGATAGGGAAGAAAGTGAGCTCAAAGTTGACAAGTTTTCTGCTCAAAGGCTAAAGCAAGGGGCTAAACTTCTCGGTATAACCTTTATCTCTTCTTTTGTTTTATTTTTCTTTTACTTTCATCATTTTAGTGAGCCATATTCATGTGTCCATGACCCTATCTAAGAATTTTCATGCATTTGTAGTCCTGTTTGTGGTAGACATTAGACATAGGGATGTTTTGATGTTTGGTTGACCTTTTTTTCATAATTTACTATATTTATGTGCTTGGTTCATCTTGAAAACATGTTTTAATGCTGTCTTGAAATTCCAGCAAGCTTTTCTTCTTTGTCTAAGCATGTTCATATCATTTCCATGGCATGACTCTTGATATCATTCATGAAGGTATTGTATCAATACAACAAATGTATCAATACTATCTTGCATGTATCGATACATTAAATCCTTACGGTCATATTTTGAAGGTTTTTACAACAACATATTGATACATCAACTTATGTATTGGTACATTTCAACGAGAATGAATGAAAATCACTTAAATGAAGCTTCCAACGGCTCTAAACCTTCATCAATTATCCTTAAAGGCTATGTTCATGACCAAGGCTATAAATTAGCCTCTCCAAGACCTCCAACAAGGAAATGAACCAAGAGATTAAGCTTAGAGTCATATTTTACATCTCTTACACATTTTCTTCTAAGTAGTTCACAATTATATAGATTTATGCTTCCTATCTTTGTATTCTTCACTTTGTATCTTTAGATACAGATTTCCTTTATGCCTAAACTCTTGTAAGCTCTTAGCTTTTAGATGTTTTATTTATTTCCACAAAATCTTTGTAAAAAGGAGACGTTCCCACTTAGCCAATTGAAAAATGGAGAATGGTTTTATCTTAGCCATAAAAGATAGAAAGAGTAGAGATTATATCTTAGCCTTAAGAAAAAGATATGGAGTTGTAAAGGTTATACTTTAACCTTTGAAAGGTAAAACAATTTGGTTAGTAAATTAGGAAAATCTAAGGCAATTCAAGTTGAGGTTGAGGACATAGGGAATTGAGGCTGAATCTTTCTAAATCATTAAGTATGCTTCTCTTTTCCCTTCTATTTAATTGCTTATTATTATTCACTAACTTGTAAGTCCAAAGCTTATTGTTTAGATTTCTTAATTTCATTTATCAAAGTTTTAATTTGCAAAAGATTTTGAGAAATCAATTCACCTCTCTTGATTTCATTCACCACTAAAAGTGCTAACAACATGAAATCATCAAGATGTAAATCAAATATGCAACAGATAATATCAAGATCATGATAATCAATGAAACAAGCATGCAACCCTAGGAACATGGTTGAAAATCATGGAAGGCTAAGATGATGTTTATCACGTTCAACATACCATACAAAGAAATAATAATAAGAAAAATGTGAGTATTATACCTAAAAACCTTGAACCTTTAAGTAAGCTTTTCTTCTCTTTTTCCAAGCTCTTCCTTAGCTCTTTTGCTTTTTCTTTGATTGTTCTTTGCTGGAATTTTTCTCGAGGTTCAGAATAGTGAGCATATGCTTTGAAAAAAGAAAAAGAAAAGAAAAAAGGTACAAAAACCTCTTTTGTAGCCGCCCAAGCCATGCCCCTCTAAAGGGGTGACTTTTAAAATTTTTTATCACATTTTAGTTACCCCTTGTCTAGCTTGTATTTATCAAATTCTCAAATCCCCTTTAATTTGAGACCAAGCAAGCCTCCTATTCGCTGAAGCTTGTAATCATAACCCTGTATCACAATATTGCCATTTATGGTGGCCATATTTGCCCTTGCCATAATTCAATTCTCCCTTGAAATATCCTAATTTTCCATCATCTTTTCCACCTTTAGGCCACCGTCAGTGAAATTAAAAATTGAAGGCCAAGCATTAGAATTAAATATGGCCTAAAATTAAAATAATTCCTTAAATGGACCTAATTTCATTTAAAGCAAAGTTTAGCATGCCATCAATTCACATTATTTTTTGGGCAATAATCATGAAAAAGGTCCATAAAAATTTTAAAATAAATAGCTCAAATTTCCCAATTTAGTGCTAAGGTATCGATACCTTGGCTCAATGTATCAATACATTAGTGTCCAAAAAACATATTCAGTAGTGCCAAGCCCATGTATTGATAGCAACCTTAATACTTGAAAATTTTGATTGTTGGGAGCCGAGATATCAATATCCTAGGTCAAGGTATCAATACGTTTAATATTTTTTTACTGTATACGTTCTATTCTGGCCCTGCGATCACTTTTACCTTAGTTCAAAATGATTCTTACTAACCGCAAATGGCATTGATGAAGGCTATTATTCCCGAGAAAATCAATTTTGCAACCTAGACAAAATTAGGTTTCTACATACTTCTTTGGAAGATATGCAATAAAATCCTTCCAATTAAAACAGAAATAAAACGAACAATCAACAGAGCAGATGGCTCATGCGTTCTCTGTAAGGATAACATTGAGACTACCAATCATACCTTCCTGGAATGTCAATTCGCTAGGGTGTTTGGTTTGGTATAGTAGTAGGTATATGCACAGATGAAATTGTTGATGCGAATATTTCGCGCTAGATTACTTCATGGGTTAGATCAGTGAACAACAAAGGTCAAGAAAGTTTTTGGTTGGCAACCAAAATTGCTTGCACGATCTGGTGCATTTGAATTCAGAGGAATAGAGTGGTATTCAACAATGTGGAGCCCAATCCCATAACAGCCACAAACATGCATAAGATCTTATTGCATATTGCGAGAAAGCTTTTATTGCCTTTCATAAAATAATAACAGAACTAGAACCATACCTCTACCCCCACAACCCCAGTTAAACCAGTATAGGGAATCCTTTCACCTTTTAATTCACTGGACGAGAGGTTCAAGGAATAGGTAAAGCCATGCAACAATGAAGACGTTATTTCTGCTTACATGCCAATCCTTTCCCTGGATCGCACTTTGGTCATTCTTATGGCATTAAGGGAAGCACTCATAGGGATTCTCAACATGAATACCACCCCATGTATCATATGGAGCAAAGCTGGTTT
>JBBYHK010327818.1:0-25644 GCA_038382065.1 Adansonia grandidieri | reverse complement strand
AATTCAAAACCTATGAAATAAATTAAAATTTTCAAAACTGTTCTAATGGGAGTTAAATGACAATATTAGATGAATTTAAAAATTTTAAATCGAAGAAAATTCCTCCAACAACATTTATGGAATAAAAAACTTGATTTTTTAGAAACAGAGAAAGTTCAAGAAAAAAAATCAAAACTTGTGAAAATAAATGAATTTTTGAAAACTGAATTAAGGTGAATCAAATAATAATATTTGATGGATTTTAAAAATCATAAACCAAGAAAAATTACCCTGAAAACTCCGTATTTCAAAAATAGGAGAATTTTTAGAAAAAATTCAAAACTCATGAAAATAAATGAATTTTTCAAAACTAATTTAATATTAATCAAATAATAATATAGGATGAATTTTGATGTTTGAAACTCGAGAGGATTCCACCGAAACTTTTATGAGTAAAGAAAAACTCATTTTCAATACCGAAAAGAATTATGAAATTTCATTAACACTGAAGTAAAACAAATTCAGGGCCGCATATTATTCAAAACATTAATTTCTAAAGTGAAGAAAATGAACTTCTAAAATTTTAAAAATAGATTAACAAGAACCAAAAGTAAAATTCTCAAGCATGATACTCGTAAGACTACAAATTCAAAATTAATTTATAAAATTTACCGTTTGACACTTCATGTTAGAAAATGCCAATACATATTTTTCCTTGAATATTTATGATTTTTTGTAGTGAGAATCGACATAAAACCACACCGATGTCGATAAAAATATCTGACCACCAATTCTCGAGTTTTTTAGAAAAATCTCAAGAAATTCCTAAAATAGAAAAATTAATACGTGAGATCATCCGCAGAAGTAATGTCCAAAATTTGTTAAGAACTTATTCCAAAAAAAATTTTCTTTGCAGATTTGTTGTTTTTACTCAAGCAAATGGATTTTTCCATCACGTTTATATACAGTTATTTACATATGATTGATTAAATTACAAAAATGTGAAACTCCTCTGGTGGAAGTTGACCTCCATCAGAGTGGCCACTGTATTTTCGTTCTCGAATACTTAAGACTTTCGAAGACAAACAGCCGGGATGAATTTAGGTGTCTACAGCTATCCCTCTTTGTTCATTGCTGAGAATCAGGAATAGGACAAAGACCAAATAGACATAATTTCATCTGGGCCACAAAGTATAAGAAAAATGAGATATAAACACAGATATTGCTTAACTGATTAAAAGGGGGACTTTCAACCTACGGTGAAGTTAATATTGAAAATGAGTTGGTCAGGGAAAAAACACACAAACCAACCAGTAAGACAAATTGATTGAGACCAAGCAGTCAGGTCAATAAATGAAAAGAGTTACTCGGGACTAAGCCGACGGGTAGACAAAGGATACAAAGGTAATACCTAAGGTTAAACATAACAAGTTCAACCAAGGCCGAACCATTATGTTGAATGAGATACAAAAAAGAGTTTGACCAGGGCGAAACCATTATGTCAAACGACAGTGAAAGAAAGTTTGACTAGGGCTAAACCGTCATGTCAAATGAAGGTGAAAAGAAGTTTGACTAGAGCAAAACCATTACGTCAAATAAAATAAAGAGAAAGTTTAACCAAGGCTAAACCATTACGTCAAACGAAAGTGAAAAAAAAGTTTGACCAAGGCAAAACCATCACATCAAACGAAAGCAAAAAGAAGTTTGACCAAGGTAAACCATCTTGTCAAGTGAAATGAAAAGGGAGATAGACCAAGGCTAAACCATCACATCCAATGAAAGTGAAAAAAAAGTTTGACAAGGCTAAATCATCACATCAAATAAAAGTGAGAGAAAGTTTGACTAGGGCTAAACCATCACGTTAAACAAAAGAAAAAGAGAGTTTGAGTAGGGCTAAATCATCACATCAAACAAAATGAAAAGGAAGTTTGACCAAGGCTAAACCATCACATCAAATAGAGGTGAAAAGAAGTTTGACCAGGCGTAAAGCATCACATGAAACAAAGGTGAAAAAAAGTTTAACCGAGGCTAAACCATCACGTCAAACGAAATAAAAAAGGGAGTTTGACCAAGGCTAAACCAACATGTTAAACGAAAGTGAAAGAAAGTTTGACCAAGGCTAAACAATCACGTCAAATGAAAAACAAAGGAAGTTTGACCAGGGCTAAACCATCACGTCAATAAAGGTGAAAAAAAGTTTGACTACAACTAAACTATCACGTCAAACGAAGGTGAAAAAAAGTTTGACCAGGGCTAAACCATCATGTTAAACGAAATAAAAATGTAGTTTGACTAGGGTTAAACTATCACATCAAATGAAATGAAAAAAAAGTTTGACTACGGCTAAACCATCACATCAAATGAAAGTGAAACGAAGTTTCAACAAGTAAAATGAGCAAGACTTGACCGAGTATAGCCAAGTAAGTAAGAATTTGACCGTGTATGGTCGATTGGAGGCAAACCTTAAATAAGGTTAAAGTAATCTAATATTTAAGTTATTTAAGGAAAGTTTGACTTACCTTTTGACTTTGAAGCAGTATCCATTCTGATAGTTTTTTTCTTGCTTCATTGCTTTAAACCTGTGAATTACATAATTATGAATATGGATGCATTATGAATGTGCATGGATTTTCATGATTGGAGTTATTTCTTATTTTTCTATTTTTCATTCATTTTCTTTTTAAATCGTGATTCAACCCACTTTAAAAGCTTGAAAACATCTTCAGAAAGCATGGAGGATCTTTCTAGTAGTAAGGGGCCAGTCTTGAATCTGACGTTGTCTTTATAGAAATAATTGTTCTTGCCCTCTAAGGAATTCAGATTATGATGCACTAGCATCATCTAGTGACTGAAAGAGAATGGTATGATTAGAAATGTGTGAGGGATGCCACATATGGTCATGTGATGCATCAATACCATCTAGTGGATGAGAAAAAGGGATATGATTGGAAATGTGGGCGATATCCCTGCCCCAAGAGAAAACAGGACTTTGTGACGTATTCATACCATCCAGTATTGAGGAAAAGGGATATGATTGGAAATATAGGCGGTGTCCCTACCTCAAGAGAAAATAGGACTTTGTGATGCATCAATACCATCCAGTGGTTGAGGAAAAGGGATATGATTGGAAATATAGGTAATATCCCTACCCCGAGAGAAAATAAGACTTTTTGATGCATCAATACCATCTAGTGGTTGAGGAAAAAGGATATGATTAGAAATGTATAGGAGATGCCCTCCTTCAATCCAGCTGTGGTTTTCAAAATGTAACAAGGACCTGATGTTTCCATCAACTCCCTTGCAAGCCGAAATAAAATGATGAATATATTTTAAGAGGTTAAGTTTCCTCCATCATCAGAATTCTAGCTAAGACCGTTAGTTATCCATACTTAATGCTTCCTAGAATGTTGAAAGAATTAAGACGTGAACCAAGATTTTCATAATGTTTTGACCTCATTCCAAAGTAACTTAAAGAAATTAGTCTGTTATCTATTTTAATCAATCTTTATTTCATTAAGTCATTAATTATCATTTAGCAAAAATGTTACCATGGTCAAAAAGATAGTCTAACAGAGGTTGCATTTCAAGGAATAAAAGTAGAATATTGGCTTCATTTTTACAAAAATAATGGTAAAATGCCTAAGAAAAGATTCACAAAGATAATGGTAAATGTTGAAGAAAAGGTCTGGGCAACTGAATTTAGATCTTCGAAGATTTTTTTTGAACAGAATATCTACTTCTGCATTGATTCATCTTTTAGAAATGTGTTTGATCATGCATACGATTTGATCATTTCTTTCTTTGCTTGAGCTATCTTTTCGGGTTGTCAACTCAATGCCTTCCCATTATATCTCTTTTAATCGAATGCCCTGTTCAGGTTTTCGTTCGATTTTTGTTTTCTTCTTCTTTTTTTTATTTTTGTTTTTTTTCTTCTTTTTTTTGTTTTTTTGTTTGTTTTTTTTTTGTGTTTTTCAAGCGTAGTATTTTTTTACACTATCTGCATTGATGGGGTTTGGCAAGAGATCTCCATCCATTTCGATAAGGATTACTGCACCTCCTAAGAATGCCTTGTGAACCACATATGGCCCTTCCCAATTAGGTGCTCTTTTTGTATCGGGAGGATTTTCTTCAGAACTAGTTTTTCTTCATGAAGTTATCTTGGATGAATCTTCTTATCATGGGCCCTTATCATCCTTTTCTAGTACATTTGCCCATGCTGGATCACTTTTAACCTCTTTTCTTCAATAAAGTTTAATTGTTCATAGCGATCTCATGCCCATTCAGCTTCTTCCAATTTGGTCTCCATTAATATTCGAAGTGATGGGATCTCGACTTCAATGGGTAGTACTGCCTCCATGCTGTACACCAATAAGTAAGGTGTTACCCCAGTTAAGGTCCATATCAAGGTTTGATAAGCAAAGAGAGTGAATGGAAGCTTATTTTGCCAATCTTTATAAGTCTTCACCATTTTTCCCATAATCTTCTTAATATTTTTGTGGGTAGTTTTTATGACCCTATTCATCTTCAGACAATATTTGACTGATTGTGATGAGAGATTTTCAGCTGGGTATAGACCTCCATCATCAATTTATCGTTTAAGTTGGAGGCATTGTCCATTTTAATTCTTTCGAGGACCTAAATCTACAAATGACATTGGCCTTTAGAAATTTAATCACCACTAATCTTTGGACGTTTGCAAAGGAAGCGGCTTCCACCCATTTGGTGAAATAATCAATGGTCACCAAGATGAAATGATGCCAGTTCAATGCTGCAAGAGTAATAGGTCTAATGACATCCATACCCCATATAGAAAAAGGCCATGATGCGGTATGACATGTAACGGTGAGGGTGGGGCATGAGTCTTGTCGGCATAAATATAACACTTATGGCACTTTCGAGCATACTTGATACAGTTGTTCTGCATAGTCGTCTAGAAGTAGCCCAATCTTATGATTTTTTTTTTGCCATCTTGTGTCTGTTGGCATGAATCCCATAAACTCTTTCATGCACTTCTATTATTTTCTTTGCTTCTGAAGCATCTACACACCTTAACAATGTTTGGTCAAAACTTTTCTTATACAAAATCTCTCCATCCAAGACAAAGTTTAGTGCTAGCCTTCTTAAGGTTCTGTTATCAGTTTCTGAGGTATTTGGCGAATATACTCGATCCTTCAAATAATTTTTGAAATGGTGATACCATGGAAAACCATCTACCTCAATCTCAATGTTATGGCAGTATGTAGGGAAATCATAAATACTCATTTCAATAAGTGTCACCTTTTACCCCTTCTTTACTTGGAACATCAAAGCCAAGATGGCTAGAGCATTCGTCATTTGATTGTAATCACAGAACAGATGAATGAAATTTACTTTTTTGATTTCTTCTAGTAATTCGAGAATTAATTTTTTATATTGCTGCAACCTTGGGTCTCTTGTTTCCCATTCTCCATATAGTCAGTAAATTACCGAGGCTAAATCTCTGTAGACTTTTAATACCTAGGCCTTCTTCTCTAATGTTACTCGAAGCCCCATAATACATGCCTCGTATTTTGCCATATTTTGGTGTAATCAAAAATTATCTGGGCTATAAAAGGGTAATAATCCTTTTTTGGAGATATTAAAATTGCACCAGTTCCATGGCCCAATGCATTTGATGCTCTATTAAAATCATTTTCCATGTAGATCCTTCCGATGGCTCTTCTTCTTCTTCAATCATAATATTCATCAAGTCTTCGTCAGGGAATTTGAAATCCAATAGTTGATAATTGTCAAGCGTCCTGCTTACCAAGAATTCAGCAATAGCACTTCCTTTGATAGCCTTTTGGCTTACATAAATGATATCATATTTGGATAATAGAACTTGCCACCTAGCTATCCTTCCTGGTAAAGTTGGCACTTCAAACATATATTTGATTGGGTTTATTTTGGTGATTAGCCATGTAACATGATACAACATGTACTGTTGAAGCCCTTTCATTGTCCAGACTATAGCACAACATATCTTCTCTATATGGGAATAATTTACCTCATAATCCAAAAATTTTTTACTGAGGTAATAGATTACCTACTCCTTCTTTCTAGACTTATCATGCTGCCTTAACACACAACCCATGGATTTTTTGAACACTAACAAATACAGGATCAAAGGTCATCTCGGAGCAGGCGGTACCAACACTGACAGATTAGAGAGACATTGCTTAACTTTTTTGAAAGCATTTTGCAGTCACTATCCCACTCACTAGTTTTTGAAAAAACTAAAAAATCAAATCACACTTATCCATGAGTTGAGATATGAATCTAGCAATGTAATTCAATCCTTTAGGAAACTTCTCACTTCTTCTAGCATGCATGGGGATGGCAATTCCTGTATAGCTTTGATCTTATCCAGATCAACCTTAATTCCTCTTTCGCTTACAAAAAAACATAACAATTTTCCAAACTTGGCTCCGAGTGTACATTTCGTCAAGTTCTGCTTTAACCGATATTTTTCATCTTTTCAAACAACTTTTGCAGGTTCGCTACATGACTTTTTTCTTGAGAAGACTTAGCAATCGTGTCATCACTGTACATTTTAATTTCCTTATGCATCATGTTGTGGAATAGGGTTACCATTGCCTTTTTCAACCCAAATAGTATTACTTTGTAACAAAATGTTCCCCATATTATGATAAATATGGTCTTCTCCATATCCTCTAAAGCCATTTTAATTTGGTTATACCCCAAAAATCCATCCACAAAGAAAAATAAACTGTTCTTCGTAGTATTATCAACCAGGGTGTCCATATAACAGAGGAGGAAGTTGTCTTTTGGGCTTGCTCAATTAAGGTCCATGTAATCCACACACATTCTAACTCTTCTATCATTTTTTAAGAACCGGGACAATGTTTGCAACCCGTTCCGGATATTTTGCCACCTTAAAAAATCTAAATTCAAACTACTTCTTAACCTCTTCTTTTATCTTCAAAAGCATCTTTGGTTTCATTCTCCTTAGCCTCTATTAAACTGGTTTGCATTTTGGCTACAAGGGCAATTTATGAACCAAAATCTCTACATCCAATCTTGGCATGTCTTGATAAGACCATGCAAAGATGTCTTGGAATTCATGCAGTAGACTTATTAAATCTTCTCGGGTGAAAGCCTTTATGGCAGTTCTTATTCTGATTTTTTTCTTATCGTTTTCATCATTCCCCAAATTGATAATCTTAATGGGCTCTTCATGGGGTATTATGCACTCATCTTTTTGTTCAATTATTTTTAACAAATCAAGAGGCAAGATATGAGCATCGATATCTTCTTCAAGATTAACCTCGTTCGAGCAAATAGTCTGTTTAAAATTAACCTTTGAATCCTGACAAGATTTATCTGTTTCTCTATAAAGGCAAAAACAAGGAAGAAATAGGCAAAAGAATATGGGATATGAATGGGGTATGGATGCAAAAAAAGAAAAGAGATATTGAGATAAGAAATCATAAAAGAAATGGATGTAAGAAAGGAAAAGAGCCAAGAAAGATTATATAAAGAAAGATTACGTGCATTTTATTTTTACTGATGATAAATTAACATTATAAGTTTTTACAAAAGATTTATGATGACAAAGTTCATTTATTAGTTATTACTTTGAGATTAGCCTAGACACTATTCTTCTTTTAGCACATGTCTAATTCCTTAAAACATATCTAGGGGGCATAAGCGAATCTCATGATCCTTAATGAACTCTTCATCATCTCTTCCAATGGCATCCACATGATGCTCTTCGAAGGCTTTATTGATCACCAGAACAATGTTCCTGATTTTTTTATCTCCATTTCCTGGATTAACTCTTCAATAGCAAAAAATTTCCTCTAATAAAGGGCAGGGAGTTGATTTATGGCCTGATTGTTGGCCAACACCCAGGGATGGCTGCTTACCTCTTATTCTTTTTCCAAACTTCTTCTTCTGAACTTTTTTCGGCTTGAAGCCTAATCCATATTTATTTTTTTTACCATTGACATTAATGGCCTGGCTGATTCCTTACAAATGTGTCCTAAGTCTTTTTTTGGCTAAGGCTCATTTCCCTACTATCAACTTGAGGCCCATACGCATGCTTTTAGATGGCATCAGTTTAGGGATAACTAACCCATCTAATATAAAGGTTGCGTTGACAATCTTGAAAACTCTGAAAGAGCATTCATCAGTTTCAGCATTTGTGTCAATGTAAGGAGCCTTTGTAGATGTCATAGCGACTATGTCTTTTTCCCCAGACAAACTCACCAATCTTTCATCCATTATAAACTTGACTTTTTGATGCAAAGATGATGGTACGAGCCCGGTGAGGTGAATCTATGGTCGCCCTAGCAAACAATTGTATGCTGGAGCAATATCCATAACGTTGAACTTGATTTCAAATGGGTAAAGACTAATTCTAGAGTAACTGAAATAGTTCCTTTGATGTAGCTCCTTGTTTCATCAAAAGCCCTAACAATCTCATGGCTTTGTTTGATTCTGCTAACATTTACAGGTAAACCGGATAGTGTACTCTATGGCATGACATTTAGAGCAGAGCCATTGTCGATAAGGACTTTAGGCAGTATGGGCTTTTTGCATCGAGTCGTGATATGAAGGGCTTTTGCTGAAGTATTACCTCTTAGCAGAATTTCATCCTCACTAAATGAGATGAAGTTGTCAGCAACAATATTGTTTATTAAGCGGTCAAGTTTATTGATAGAAATGTCTTGAGAGAGATAGACCTGTACTTTCAGCAAAGCATGCCGATGAAGTTCAGAACAGAGCAACAGAGTTAGCAAGGAAATCTTCATTGGTTGTTGCTTTAATTGCTCCACGACATTATATTCGCTGTGCTTGATATACTTTAGGAATTTGGCTACCTTTTTTTCCTTTAGTAGTTCTTGCTTTTCTTTCGGGACATCTTCGATAACCACCACTTTCCCAGAGTTTGTGCCTTTGATTTTGCCTTCATACCGGCTTTACTGGTTTCCCCACCATATACACGCTTGTTTCTTGTAACATGGCTGACTCTTATGATATTGACGGATGCCAATTGGGTAGTAACAGCTTTTGCAGTGGTGACCCCGTCATCATACTTCCATGGCACTTGTTTACTATCTTGATAAGGGAACGGTGCTAGTGCCCTAATAATCAGTCTAGAGGTAATATCCGCCTTTGGAGGTGTGGTTTGGTTGCAATGAATGATATGAGGGCGGTCGATACCGTATATGGGTTATGAAGATCTGTCTCCCACCATATTAACTGATTTTTCTGCTTCTGCTTTAGTCTATTCTAAAAACTCAATCTCACCATTATTCATCATCCTTTAAATCAATGCTCAAAAATCTGGGCAACTCTACCAGGTATGCCTCAAAGTTAGGTGATACTTGCAAAAATTGACACCATCGTCAAATTATCTTTTAATACTTTTTTGATTTTGGCTAAGGATTCTGGCTTTGGTCAGAACCATCCATACTTTTTCCAAGGGTGTTTTGACCTTTTCCACACTCAACTTCCTCCATTGCCTGTTTTCAACGCTGATGACATTGACTTTGGGCTCATAATGATCTACCAAAGGGTTTACTGCCATATTGGGAGCCGACGCATTATCAAACTTAAAGGTGCCTCTATTAAGAAGGCTTTGAACTTTGTGCTTAAAAGGTTGACAGTTTTCAATCAAGTGACCTAGTAGTGCATGGTATTCATAATGTAGGTTCTGGTTATACTAGCTGGATAATTACCTTTATACAGTTTAGCAAAAATTGGCACTACTAGCCTTGTTTCTGAAAGTTTGTCGAACATTTCCTTATATGAATAAGGAAGAGAGTCAAAATAGGGTCTGGTTTAATTGGTTTTTTAGGGTTGTGTATTGGTGTTAGGTGTTGGCTAGTTTTGGGGAAGGGATTTGGAATGTTAACTTAGACGGTTGTTGAAACGAGTGTTCAAGGTTGTTGTATGGATAAGTGTTTTAGGGCATTTTTCTTGGATTTTGATAATAGGGATGAAGTCCCGGGCGGTATGGCTAGCTCACATAATCGACTGATGGTGTTTCATCCTTTTTCTTTGCTAGTCCTGGCTTTTATGCACTTGAGGACTCTCTTGATGTAAGCTTTCTGGCCTTAATGACTGATGCAATCATTTCTTTAGAGATTACAAGATCAGAGAAATTCTTTGTCACATTTCCTACTAGTTTATCATAATAGGGTGAATGAAAAGTATCGACAAATAACATTTTTGTTTACTTCTCCATGAAGGGGGGTTGGACTTGAGAGGCTAAGTCCTTCCATCGTTGGGCATATTCTTTAAAGGACTCAATTGACTTCTTCTCTAAATTTTGGAGGGTCAAACGATCTAGAGCCCACTCAGCTATATACTTGTATTGCTGGAGAAAAGCACTTGCCAACTTGACCTAGCATTTAATTTGGGTACGATTCAAATCATTGTACCATCTCAATGTCGATCCTGATAGGCTTTTCTAAAAATAGTGGATCAAGAGTTTATCATCTTATTAGTAGCCTACCATTTTTCTAACAAATATTTTGATGTGTTCTTGTGGGGATGTAGTGCCTTTATACTTCTTGAACTCTGGCATATTAAATTTTGAGGGGAAAACAAGATTTGAGAGTAAGCTGAGGTCTTCAACGTCCATACTGCTATATAATTCAGCCCTTTCTATGGCCTTTAACCTTCTTTCAAGGAGTAGTAGTTTTGCCTTTTCCTTTTCTTTTTAGGCTTTAACTACTTCTTTGGCCTTTTGCTTAATCTTCTCTTTTTTATTAATGCCATGTCTCATATATTCCTCTTGGATGGGAATAGCTTGCATAGTTGTTTCTTGAGGTATAGCCTTACGGTTTATGACATTAACTGGTGGAGGAATAGCTATCGCAGCGCTATGTTGTACATTCTGGGCATTGGCCGGTGGTGGGTTGATGCCTATTTCTTCAACTATTACCCTCTGGATCCTCCAATGGGAGCATCAATATTTACTTCCTACGCGAGGCGAGTTGGCTCCCTAACTAGTAGTAGCTCCATTATCTGTGCGATTTGAGCTTAAAGTTTATCCTACCTTTTCAACATGGCCTCTTGAGCCTGCTTGTGGCTTTCCTCGAGCTGTACCAATCTTGCTATATGGTCTTCAGCCATTCTTCTTTCTCTTACTCTGGTGTAGTAACTATGCATGGGTATTGATGATGTTGATTGGTCTTGATTTGCAATGGTTAAACCTTGTCTGGATTCCAAAATTTTTGGGAATTAAGTAATTATTAATAGATCAATAATCATACGTGTATGTGTATGTATGCATGTGTAATGAATGTATTCAAGGGCATTTACTTTACTACAAGATTTCAAAATCCATAATTTCCATTGATTTTAGAAGGAATTACATATTAGAATTATGTCCATAAAACTTCCTAATTTGGTCATATTGCTTTCAGCTTATTCCAAAAACTAAAGTATCGCCAACCGAATTTGCCAACTGGGTTGATCTGTCTTCAAAGTCCTTGGATCTCTCTACCATATCCCTCGCTCGGATGACTGCTGAGTGAATTTATTTCGTAAGATGATCAATATAAAACTGTTGCCCTAGCAAATTGGCCGTCCACTGGTCACATTCGTCTTGGACTCAGTAAAACTTATTATCCCAATAAACATCCATTTCCTTGTATGCTTGCGCCCATGCCTTAATGTCGTGCTCTCTTTGAGACAACTTTTATCTTACTTGCCCCAAAGCTGAAATGAGTGCTTTTCTTTCTTGGAGTAATTTTGTCTCCTTTCCCATTCTTGGTGAAGGGCATTTTTGAGCCACTCATTTTTTACCGTCGACCTCCTCCATTGTCTTCGTGTATCTGTGTGCGCCTTTTGCTCTTGTTCGAATGCAATTGCCTTGGCTTTGCTTCCCACAGCTTTAGCTTTCCACTTTCCAAGCTCTCTGTGAAGCTTATGCATTTCCTTGGCAACTTGACTAGAAGATTTGCTGGAGCTCCTAAATAGACCAATGATTTTCATCTTCTTGTTTTGTTCTACCCAATCACGCTTCATTAAAGTGTACCGCTTCTCCATTTTCTGAAGATCTTTTTCTTTGGCTTCTATCTTAATCTTCACATACATGATCTCTTCTAAGAGGGCTTGATTCTTGACAACCGCTCTTTTCTGGTCTCTTTCTACCTGTTCTCTAATTAACTCCACTTCAGAAGGCATGGGAGGCTTTGGTTGAATGGTCGCTTGAAGACTGAACCCCTCTATGCTTGGAATAATCAAATCACAACCCCGAATTGATCTTCATGCATCATACCTGAGAGTGGTTTAATCTGTGTAAGAGAGCAGCCCAGACTTGTATCTCCATTTCCAATGTATGATAGCTGTCAGAAGCATGTTCCTGTATCCTTCCCCATGATAATCCAAATCTGCATTAGCCAAATCGAAAGTCATGGGGATGTATTGCTTATTCTTATATTACCGTTGGAGCAAAAGTGGTGCATATCTGACTGTACCCTATAATCTGAGCAAAGGCACAAATGACAATTGACTGCACCTATATAGGACAAATTTGGGTATGAACCAAGGAGCTCTCCATGTTATCTTTTTTAGAGCCAAGTTCTTCAATAACATCACCCACTGATTCTTCGTTAACGACTGCGGCCAATCTTTTTCCACAAAATGCTTGAAAGAGATAAAGTGTGAGAAATAGGGTCTAATCTTATCAGTGCCATTTCCCTAAAAATGGCTAGGGGCCCAGATGTATACCACTAATGCACTCCCAAAGAATCTACCTTAGCCTGACTTTTGACACATGTTAAGTGCTCGAATGATTTTTGTTAAGATGGTAGGGGCAGGATGCATATTTCGCTTTAATCGATCAAAGAGCTCAATCATTACTACTTCCACATGTTCGAGCACCCTTGGGAAGAAAACCAACCTGTATATGGCTAAAGCAAATGCATAGAGGGCTTCCTCTCTTTTTGGCTGATCCCTAATATACTCCTTCAAAAATTGCCATGAAACAACTGTGGTATTGCCTTTATGTTCGAAGTGAAGTGACTGAGGAGATTAATTAAGAAACTGTGCCAATCTCTTTCTATAACTCACCGTGCTGTGCTCTTTATAGTAGATAGGTCTTGTCTCCACTTGTCCGAACCCTAATAATGATGCAATCTCTTCTATGGTGGGGGTCATGTCATGGTGGTTAAATGAAAAGCATCGGTAAGAGGGGTCCCAGAATTCTATCAGAGCTTAGACCAACTGTTCATCTATGGGGATTTTCAACATGGCCATATGTCCTTATTTTGCCGTAAACTGGGTTTGCTTGGCTTTATCCCATCCTTCCCATATATATACCAATTCATAAATATTATTTTGTCTAAGATCCAAGTTTGTGATCTTTGACAGTCTCGATACAAAGTCCTCGGTATGCAGTCCCCTATTTTCTCTAATTTAGTTTGGACTCTATGCAGACTTCTTCAAAAGTTCTGGAAATAACCACCACATTTGCTTGGTTTGCCATAAAATTGAATGGAAATTAGCTGGATCTGAAATCAGGCCTAAAGCGAATGCCCATGATGCAAATGAATGATGCACAAGAAGGACAAGAGAAAAAAAAAGTAAACAAGTTAGTATCCATGAAATAAATATTCTAGATAATAAAACATAGCAATAAATATATCATAAAGATGTAATTGAAAAAAAGCAGGCGAATAAAGAAAGAAAAACGTACGCATATCCCTTCGTATGTCCATAACCTCAGTGACACCTATAGTAAGGGTATGGTACTAACTGGAGAGCTACCAAGATTCACTATATTAGGTTTGGGTCAGACCTCTAAATCGGTTCTCAAATTGCGAATTTCAATTATCCATCATGAATTTATGTCAAAAAAAAGTTCAATTCGAGTGGGAGTATCTTCCATGCTTGTAATAAGGCTAACACCTCGGGCAGGCGTAGGAATTTACACCTGGTAGGTTTTTTACTGGCCCAAACAGAGGCTAACACCTCAAAGGCAGAGCTACTTCACCTCCTCCTAAACATTAGGTACTTATGTCCTTCCAGCATTAGACAGAAGGGAAAGTATTGCAGATGTACACATTGTGTGCAAAAGGACAAGCATATCCTTTTTTAAAATAAAGAGAAAATACACAAACATTGACTTAAAAATAAAATAAGTCATAAAGAAAATTTTCCAAAATGGGAATTGAAACTAAATACCAATTGAAACTGGATTAATTAAAATTTAATTAACACATGATCAATTTTAGGCCTGACTCTCTTAAAAAATTAGGTCTCCAACGGAGTCGCCAAGCTATCATAACATGGTTTGGATGTGAATCCTGACCAAGCTCGACTTAAACGACCCTTGACTATATAAGTGGTGATGTATTATTATTTCAAAACTATTTATTCTTCTTTTTTTGGGGTCATATCGATATTAATATTCTTTTATTTCTGGGGACTCTGTAGTTAACATGAATTGTTCGCCCATCATAACCCTAAATAGTCATCATGAAATGACCATTTGTTTGGAGTCGCCACCAATCTGTTTTGGCCAGGTGAGATTGGTCACCTATCGAAATTAATGCTTTAAGGGTCATGAAACCCTAAAGATAAATTTCATGGTCTACGAAGTACCAAAGATCATTTTTAATGATTTGGAAGTCGATTACAGCCACAACTAAGGATTGACCCTCTTGTGGTGCCCAAAATTAGTACCTTATTGATCATGGTTAATTTGAATTAATTTTTATCCGGCTTTAATATGTGGTATTTAATTACAATTCCCTTATTGTTAAAATAAGATTCCATTACTCCATGAGAGAAAATTAGGGTTTTGTATTTTGAAAATCAAAACATCTTACGCACCCCCACCGAAAAAATAATAGGACATGAAAGTTTTTATTATTCCCTTTTTGTACCCCAACGAAAAACCAAAGGGACATAAAAGGTTCTAAGAAACCAAAATGTCTTTCACATCCTACTGGAGTACCTGGCAGAATGTGAAAGGTTTTTATTTGTGCAAAATTCTCGATTTCCATTTTGAAAAAGGTATCTCATCATTAGAATGATTCGTAAAACCCTTATCACATATGGGTGGGAAGAGTTTCACGCATCACTCTAACTTCGAGACATTGCCTTTATCTTACAAAGACATATGAATTTTATTTGAAACAAAAATAAAGGACCTATGACTCGGTCTAGACACCAAAGTGCTAATTCGAATCTAAGGACAAAAAATAAAAACAAACCTATCTTTAAAGTATACCTTCAGCATAGAAACACCCGGTGGTTACTTAAGACTAGGTGTTAAGAATAATTAAAATATCCCTAAGGTTTACCATCGACACTAAGGCACTCGGTTACTACTTAGGATTTGGTTCTCAGGAAAATTAAAATATTCCTAAGGCTTACCTTCGACACTAAGGCACCTGGTAACTACTTAGGATTGGGTTCTAAAGAAAATTAAAATATTCCTAAGGCTTACCATCGACACTAAGGCACTCGGTAATCACTTAGGATTGGATTCTATGGAAAATTAAAATATTCCTAAGGCTTACCATCGACACTAAGGCACTCAGTAACCACTTAGGATTAGGTTCTAAAGGAAATTAAAATATTCCTAAAGCTTACCATCGACACTAAAGCACTCAATTAGAAAAATTATGAAAATATCCCTTAAGTATACCTTTGACATGAAAATACCCTAGTACCCCTAATGAACTAAAAAATGACCTTAAAAGTCTAAATAAACCCTAAACATTCATCTTTGGCATAAAAGCATCCTACGAAAAAAATTACAAAAATGCCCCTAGGGTATACCTTCACCATGAAAGTATCCCGGTACCCTTAATGGACTCAAAAATGACCTTAAAAGGCTAAATGAACCTTAAACATTCACCTTTGGCATAAAAGCATCCTGATGAAAAAAAATACGAAAATGCCCCTGGGGTATACCTTCGACATGGAAGTATCCCAGTACACCTAATGGACTTGAAAGGACAAGTAACTATGATTCTTACTCTAAATAGGTAATTTAGATTACAAAAAAGACCTAAAGTATAAAAATTGCTAATGGGTCCTTAAATTTCTCAAAATTAAATATTAGTCCTTAATTGATTAATAATGCTAAAAGCATTTTTAAAAAAAAAAATACCTGAAATGGGTGATTTAAATTTTAAAATAACCTAACATGCGAAAACGCCATTAAGTCCCTAAATTTCAAAAATTGCATTTCATACTCTAACAGAGAACCAAAAGAATACGAAAGGTTTTGATATTTTTAGCACCCCATCAGAGAACCAATTGAATGCTAAAAATATTTAAAATATTCTAAGTGAATGATTTCATGGTAGAGATAACTAGTTTAGCCTAAAAATACTAGGTTTCCCTAGTGGTCCCTAAGCTTCCCTAAAATTACAAGTTGGCCCCAACATGATTAAAATATAAAATTAAGCATTAAATAAATCAAAATAACCATGAAGAATAACATGAAAAATTACAAGCAAGATTTGGTCACTTCTTTTTACCCTTAGGGTAAAATATTCAATTTATTACCTTTATTATTTTATTTTATTTTATTATTTTTTTTCATTTTGTACCTTAATGGAGAACCAAAAAGATACTAAAAGTTTTAAAGACTTTTATACCCCCTACGGATAACCATGGGAATATTAAAAGCCAAAAATATGGTTAAAAAATTTAATTTTATTATTAAAACTTAAAATTTGTTATTTGGTCCCTTTATTTTTACATTTTTTTAATTAAGTCTACATATGATTATGCATCTCTAAAATCATTAAATCATGTAGAAAAATATATACAAGCATTTACAATATGCCATGTGCAATATTAGGACCAATGCAATACACCCAAAATTACAATTTTACTATGCTTTGCAAACTAACCCCTAAACTTTTAGACATTTACAATTTAGTCCTTAACCAACCAAAACCATCATGAAAACACATCATTAAGGCATGAAATCAGCTTGGAATCAGCAACAAAATATGGGAAGAATACACATAAAGATTTGGCCAAACATGGGATTTGTTAGAACAAAAATTTTCCATTTTTTTCGGTTTGGTTCCTAAGTTTAACATTTGTTACAAAATGATATATTAATATCAATTCTAAGCTAAAACTAACCAAAACCATCATCATCCACTCAAGATTAGTTTCAGCCAAGGTGGGATTCATCAAGCAAACAAAATTTTCATGATGGAAAAACAAGTAAAACACATGTATACACCATTTTCATGCATAAAAACACAAACTTTCAAACATATAACAACCAAGTTACCACAAATCAAGCAAGACAACATATATACATGTGATATTACAACAAAATGACCATGAAATCAGCAAGAAATAGGAAGGAAGAAGGTGATTACCTTGGCTGAAAATCAAAGGGGCAAGAGTTTATCTTATTTTTTATTTTTTTATTTTTTTCCTTTCTCTTTTTTGTCTTGTTTCTTTCTTTTTCTCTCCAATTTTTTTCTCTTCCCCCAAAAAACTTTTTAATGAAGAAAAGTGTCCTCTATTTATAAAGGAAGGGGCAATATTGCTGCCCGAATGGAGTGGCCGAATGGCCTCTTTTTCTTTTTCTTCTTTTTTTTCATTTATTTGATGTGAAGATGGCTCGTTAGATTGGAGAACCATAATTGTTGTCATAAACCCATGCTCTTGTTATCTTTTCTTACAAGCCATTCTATTATCAAACTCATAATGAAGTTGATCAGCTCATGTAATGGGTAATTGGGATGTAACCAACTTGGTTAGAAAGTAATTGGATGAGAAAACAACCTAGTTAGCATGTAACTAGTTGGAAAAAGTAAATAAAATAAAATATTCAAAAATCAAAATAAATTTGAAATTAATGTTAAACGATCATAGACAAAATTTTTGAAATGAAATGGTGCAAAAGATCTTGATTGGAAGTTAAAAAAAGCATAAAATTTTACGAGAAATGCCTTTACTATTAGAAAATTGACATATATGAAAAAAATTCAAAACCCATGAAATAAATTAAATTATTCAAAACTGTTTTAATGGGAGTTAAATGACAATATTAGATGAATTTTAAAAATTTTAAACAGAAGAAAATTCTACCGAAAACATTTATGGAATAGAAAACTCGATTTTTTGAAAACCGTGGGAAGTTCAAGAAAAAAAAATCAAAATGAATGAAAATAAATGAATTTTTGAAAACTGAATTAAGGTGAATCAAATAATAATATTTGATGAATTTTAAAAATCATAAACCAAGAAAAATCACCCCGAAAATATTTACGGAGTAGAAAACTTTAATTTCAAAAACAGCAGAATTTCAAGAAAAAAATTCAAAAATCATGAAAATAAATAAATTTTCCAAAACTAATTTAATGTGAATCAAACAATAATATTGGATGAATTTTGATGTTTGAAACTCGAGAGGATTACACCGAAAATTTTACGAGTAATAAAAAACTCATATTTCAATATCAAAAAAAATTACGGAATTTTGTTGACACTGGAGTAAAACAAATTGAAGACCACATATTATTCAAAACATTAATTTCTAAAGTGAAGAAAATAAACTTGTAAAATTTTAGAAATAGATCAACAAGAACCAAAAGTAAAATTTACGACATGATACTTGTAAGACTATAAAATTTTAAATTAAATTATAAAATTTATAGTTTGACACTTCATGGTAGAACATGCTAATACATATTTTTCCTTGAATATTTATGATTTTTTTGAGGTGAGAATCGCCATAAAACCACACTGGTGTTGGTAAAAATATCCAACCACTAATTTCTCGAGTTTTTCAGAGAAATCTCAAGAAATTCTTAAAAATAAAAAAAAATTAACCGTGAGATTATCTGCAGAGGCAATTTCCAAAAATTGTCAAGAACTTGCTGAAAAACAATTATATTTCCTTTGTGGATTCGTCCTTTTTTACTCGAGAAAATATAATTTTTCATTTTGTGTATATACAGTTATTTACATATGATTGATTAAAATTACAAAAATATGAAACCGCTCTGGTGGAAGTTAACCTCCATTAGAGTGGCCACTACATTGTTTGTTCTCGGATACTTGGGACTTTCGGGGACAGACAATTCGAACGAAATTAGGTATCTACAATATTGAGAAATAATATTTCATCAACCTAATTAAAGAAATAAAAAATAATACTATATAACTAAAAAACCATAAGACCTATGTAAGATTTAATATAAAGAATATACCTCTAGCTATTATTGATCAAGAATGCGACGTCGCTTTAAGCATATGAAAACGAACATCCGATATAATCTTCTAATCTATTTCTTTATTTCTGATTAATTACCTTTTGATGGTGCATAAGCAATTTGTATAGACTAGAGTAGGATTATACTAGAAGACTGATTAGAGATGTATCCTACTATCGAGGAGTCTGTATGCTAATTAGTAACTGAAGTAGAGTTTAACTCTTATCACTAGAGTTTTTAACTTGAGTAGGATTTACTAGATAATATCGCTTTAATAATAATTAAATATTTATCTTGGTCCACTTAATTATCATGCGGGTCATATAAAGTCTAATATTCCTCTACTTGGCCCATATGATAAACCAATTACTTAAATAGGTCATATTTAAGTCTAAAATTTTAATATTGCCATAAGTTACTCTAGCATAACTCTCACTCAATTAAAGATCCACATAACATAAACCATGGCATAACATTCTAATACAAATATTTCTTTTCATGTATTACAATACATGATCCTATTTAAAACAATACTTTATAAAATAGTACTTTATGAATGAATTTCCTATAATCATTCAAGGTCTTATTGACATGTAAACTTTTTGTGCAAAAATGGAAACATATCTATAGACTTTAAGAATGCGAAAGAAAATCAAACTAAAAAAGGTAAAAGACATCTTGATAGTATTTTACTAACCCTATATCATTCATATGAATTTTAAACTATTTTATTGACAATGCTTTAGTCATGGAACTCATTATCATTAAATCTGTATTGATTTATTGGATATCCATTTCTTACTTCTTTATAGAGTCTTTAATATCAACGTACTTTTATATCTATTAACTTTCTATGACTCTCACTTTTATCATTCTTAGAAATGCATACTACATAAGAATTGTCACAACAGCTCTTTAATGGCCTTGCTAAAAACTCTAAAACCAAAGATAAAATATCTCAATTTAAATGCCTATGATATAACTTTATAACATAATTCCTTTTGCAGCTTTTATATAAGCAAGGCCAGGATTACTTTAGTATGTAACAAGCATTTCTACTATAAACCTTACGTTAAGTTTTATATAAATCTGACCATACACAAGGCTTCCAATGCTAGATGCATATGGAATACCTTTCATATATTTATTTTCCAAAAGCATGTGGAGATATTGGCTTAAACTGAATTTATCCCTTCACAATTTGTGCCATTATAGGTGAATAGCTTTACATATTAAGTTTTCTTAAAACTTTCTTGATATAGGCTTCTTAAAATAGACTTAATGTCATTTTAGACTTATCACTATAAATCTTTATTCCTACAACATATAAAGCTTTACCCAAATCCTTTATATCAAAGTTTTGAAAAGGACAAACTTTTTTGTGTATTTTTTTATGTAACTAAGCTAAATCACTACTTGAAAGATAATATCACCAACATATAGGACTGAAATTATAACTTTGTTCCCACTAACTTTAAAGTGTAAGCAATATCAACAACATCTAAAGTAATATTAAATGATGTCATAATATTGTGAAACTTTATATACCAACAGATGGATGCTTGTTTTAGTCTATATATCAATCTTTCAAAGAAACCTTCAAGTTGAGTAATGCATACCTTTTCTTAAGATCCCTATTCAAGCAACATATTTTCATAGCCATTTAATGTACCTCTTAATTAAAATAACCTACAAAAGCTATGATAATTTTTAATGAAACTTTATTAAAATTGCAGAAAAAATTCCATGGTAACCAATACCACTTTTGATTGAAACATTTGGCCACTAGTCTAACCTTATATCATTCAATATTACCAAATGGTAATTCAACGAGTTACTAGACTAAATCATTAGCCATTTATTCCATCTCTTTTATCATAGCTTTATGTCAAAGTGTGAAATTATCACCATTCATAGCTTGTGAAAATGAGATCACCTTTATTTCCAATATCAAAATTAGACTTTTATAGGTATACAACCAAGTCAAAGAAATAGCTGATTTCTTGCCCATTAGATCTTCTTAAATCCATTTTCTTTTGTACATTTAGTATACTTTAGTCGCACTGTCAGTGAGATTGATGATCTTGTAAAGGTTGTTCTTGATTTGATTGTTCTGTAATGAATTCTATAGGTATGCATTGAGAAACAACCAAGTCCTTTACAAAAGATCAATCACGTAATTTATTCTTTAATATCAACCTTAGGAGGAAAGTCGGTCCCACTAAACGCATGATCCATAAGAAACTTAGTATTTTTAGCTTTAACAATTCTAGTTAAATATGACAGACACTTAAAACCTATCCCCCTAAAGTTAATTAGATAGAATAACTGCTAATTGTTCTTGGATCCTGTTTCCTTATGTTTGAGGTTATAAACTTTTACTTTAAATGGACAACTCGAGTTTGTAAATATCTTAAGTTAGATTCTAACTATTCTGTAATTCTGAGAAAGTTTTAGAAATCAATTTAGTCGGAACTTTATCTAAGACATAAACAATAACTTTAATGCATCAATCTATAAACATAAGCGAAGGTGTATGATCTTTAGATATTACAATACTTTCTTTAGCTCTTTTTGGATTTGTTAGTTTGCTTTTTCCTCAATGCAACTAACGTAAGTGTCAAACTCAAAGAGTTTAAAGAACTCTATCATAGATCAATTCTCCTAAATTTTTTATATACAGATATGACATAATCTTTATACCACAACTTAGCGAAGTTTTCAAATATAGCACATATTTTATGACCAAAAAACAAATGTATAGCTAATAAACTATTCTCACAATGATCAAATCTTAGTCAATGATGACAAAAATCAATAAACATATTTTATTTGGAAATTATAACAATAAAATTTTAAAATTCAAAACTCCAATTTTCTAATTAAAATTGAAATGAAACTTCTTAGAAAATAAAAACTTTATCAAGACAAAATAAATCCTCATTTAAAAAAAATGATCCTAAAAGTCTTTATCAATTCCAGGGTAAATGTTTCCCGACTTTCTTTTGGTTTCTTTGGTTTATGAAACCTTACATGTATATAGAAATATATTTTTTGAATCTAAGTCCAACCACCATGTATTGTGAGGAACATCACTAAAAAAGATTCATACAAAAATAAGTTTACCTTTATTTTCGAGCCTATTTTTATACTTTAGGCAATCTTTTCTTATATGTATAAGTTGATATAAAAATGAAGGACTTAATGCCATTTTCTTTATTGGCAATTTTCCTTCTTCACCTTTAGTACACATTTGCTGTACTTATCATTTTTTTTATTTTGAGTCACTAGGCAAATTGAATCTAGTTTCTCATTTAATCTCTTTTCCACTTGAACACACATAATTAAAAGTTTGTTGATAGACCATTTTCTCTATGTGTGTTTCATATGGTCATACTTATAAGGAAAAGAGTTGAGTATGAAAGTGATAAGAAATATACTTGAAAAACTCAATTTTGAAGACTCAAGTTAGGTAATAGTGTCTCTCAAATCTCATAATATGCTCATACACAACTTTTAGAGCTGTTACATCTCATTCCTGAAAGCTTACTTATTAGGGTGGTAGCCAAAAAATTATCAGCTTTCAATAAACTGGTCTTTAATGGCTTTCAAGTGATTCTTGACTTTATCACAATTTAGGATAAAATCCTAAATTGATTTATTGACATAGGATTTGATGTACATCATAATTAAATTTTTAGATTTCTCCCACTATACATCTGAATCCATTTCATTTTTGCATACTTGATTTATTGACGACAAGTTGTCCACCTAAAGTGCGAAGTCAAGGTTTATACACCTAAAATAACTTAATTTACTTCTTTCAATTAGAGTAATTTTGCATCACTAAATAGCATTTAATTCTAGCAGTGTTATTAATTACAACAATAGAAATTGCTATAAAATTCAAGAAATTTATACTTTAATTGAATAAATCATTTTGTATTTAAATGTAAATTCAAACCTTTATGTGGATAGAGGTGCATCATGCATATGGAGTTATGAACTTTAATGATAAAAGAATAACTTTAAAATACCAAAATTAAATAATCCATACCTGTGGGCCTAGGAAAACTTAACTTTAATGCTATTATTGTTTTATGTTTTAACCATTTTATAAAATTAATTACCTTGGTGTGGGACCAAATAACTAATTTCATAGCATAGATCTTTATGGATGTCATTTTCTTTTATGTAGCTATTTAAATAAAAACTTTATTTTAAATAACTATTATTTTATCTAAATCAACTAAATAATGATTTAAAACTCTAATAATAACATCCTACAGGTATGCATTAAAATTTATTGCATATATATCACAAATAATTCTTTATCGATGTCACTTTGCTTATGTACTTATTTAAAGTAATTTTATTTTAAATAACTACCTATTTTTATCTAAATCAATCAACCTAAGATGCTGTGGCTACTCTAAAGCTAATCATTTAGAATTTTAATAATGACATCTTGAATATATGCATAAATCTTTATTGCATATTTGGAATAATTGCAGTAAATCATGCTAACTTATTTAAATATGCAATAATTACATATATTAATTGCATGATTGTAGTAAATCATCCCATTATAGCACAAATAATTACATATATTAATGTTATTCAAAGAAAAACTTATTTTGAATAACCATTAATTTTAACTAAATCAATTAAATTAAGATGCTATGACTAATCTCAAGCAATTGATTTAGTTTCTCAATAATGACAAAATATATGTAAGACCATAAATAATTGCATACATGATTTAATAACTAAAAAAATAACAAGTTTATTAAAGAATAATTTCATGGTATAAAACTTTATAGATGTTATTTACCATATGTAGTTATTTAAAGAAATTTTTTTATTTTAAATATCTATCAATTTATCTAAATCATTTAATGTAAAACTCTATGGTTAATATCAAGCTAGTGATTTAAATGCTTAACAATGACATCAATCGTTTATATAGAAAATATTTACATACAACAATCAAATTTCAAATTGCTTGTAACATATTCATAAATCCCGACAAATATATTTATATTCCATAATATGCATCCTTTAATCACATAAAATGTGCCCAAAATCATTATAAATTATAATATACCAAATAAATGAATAAATTCCAAGACACAATTGTGCATATTAAATTGAAATACCAAAGTTAGTAAAATAAATTTTACTAAACAAATTCAAATATGCACTTACTTTTAGGTTGAAGGTACGTAAATATTAACCACTTTATAGAAAGAGTATATATTGTCAATTAAATCTCAATGTACAAAAATATTTTGTCATGAAATAAAATTTCAAAAATATTTAAACATAAAATATTTTAATCCTTTAATCATTAAAAATATTAAACAATAAAATATTTTATGCAATTAAAAAATTTCAAAATCATAATTACATTAGGCACAAAATTAAAAACTAGACAAAAGAGATATGAATAATGTTTAGATAGGGTCCACCCATTGCCACGTCGTCTTCCAATGTATTTATCCACCCCACGTACTTATGTTATGGTTGGCTAATCCAACCATCTTCCTTGCTGGATGGTATTGCTTTTGACGTGCTGCTAGAATTTCAACTTTTTCGTTACCATTGTTGGTCACGTGTTCTTACAATTAACACGAAGGGATCTGCTCAATGGTTTATAAATCCAAAATAGAATTGTACATCAAACTTTAGAGTTCTATGCAAAAAAGAACACGTTCTTGTGCCAAGACAACAATTTTAATTCTTGAATTCTTTATTAGTAAGACTAGCTGTAAAACATACAATCGTCTTATGTATGAAAATATTATTATTATTATTATTATTATTTCAAAAACGATGGTAGAAAAAAAAATTTTTTGAATGTTCAAAAATACCATCCAAACCTCGGCAACTCAAACAAAACATAAAAAATACCATATAGACATAGTGAATACGACATAAGACAACATAATTTTATAATATGAATAACATAATCAAAAAATTTAGTTATGATGCCACATGCAAGATTTAATGTAAGGAATATTCTTGTTCTTCTAGCCATTATTAATCAAGAATACGACTTTGTTTCAAGCACATGAAGACGAACATCTCGTATAAGTCTTCTAGTCTATTTCTTTATTGCTGATTAATTACTTTATGATGCTGCACAGATAATTTATATAGAATAGACTAGGGACTTATACTAGAAGACTGATTAGAAATATTTCATACCATTAAGGATTTTGTATTCTAATTACTAGCTGAAGTAGAGTTTAAGTTTTATCACTAGAGTTTTAACTGTAATAATTTAAATAAAACGTACCTCTAGCTATTGTTGACCAAGAACATCATCTCACTCCAAACACACGAAGATGAACACCCCACATAAGCTTTCTAGTCTATACCCTTTTCTTGATAATTACCTTATGATGGTGCACAGGCAATTTATATAGACTAGACTAGGGACCTATACTAGAAGACT
>JBBYHK010327492.1:5777-25660 GCA_038382065.1 Adansonia grandidieri | reverse complement strand
AACATATAAGTATCTGGGTAAGTCTAAAGGATTAAGTATCATTATAAAAGGATGAATCTATCCTTGTTAAGCACCTTCCACCTATAAGTATCCCAATGATTATAAAGACTCAGTTCTATGATAAATTATTAAAATGCTGCTAGACACTACCTTAATCATGAAAGCATCCTGATAACCTTAAAAAACTTGATATCATTATAAAAAGGTAAACTTATTCCTCTTATGCACCTTTAACATAGAAGTATTTTGGTGATCATAAAGGACTCAATTTTAGGGTAAATTACTAAAATGCCCCTTAAGGTATATTTTTAACACTAACGTATCCCAATAACCTTAAATGCCTAAAAATGATAAGAAAAGATATTTTTACCCTAAATGGATAATTTAGATATTAAAGGTGACCTAAAATGCAAAAATTACAATTAAACCTTTAAACTTTTCAGCATTGTATTTCGTACCCTATAAAGAACTGAAAAATAAAATTTTTTTAATACTCTACACCCCACTAAAGAACCAAAGGAATGCTGCAAATAATTAAAATGCTCTAAATGAGGAAATTTAAATGTTGAAATAACCATTTTGACTAAAATGATAAGTTTTCCTAATGGACCCTAAACTTTTCTAAGTTTGCAAATTGGTCCGTAAATAATTAAAACACAAGATTAAACATTAAATATATCAAAATCAACACAAAAATCACATCTAAAAATTACAAGAAGCTTCGACCAAGCACTTTTGGCCTTGGAAAATATTTTTTAATATTTACACAAAAGTCCTTAAACTTCCTAAAATTGAAAAAAAATAAAAAATCCAAAAAATGTTTTTACACATGATAAAATGCATAAAATACATTCCTAAATATATATAAACCATTTGGCCAAGTAAGGAATGTTTAAAATTTTTTAATTAAATTTTTTATTTTCTAGTTTTTTTTTATTTTTACAATTTAGTCGTAAAGTTTTCTATATTTAAAAAATAGCCATAAAAATAAGCAAAATTTATCACCAAACAAGGCACATGTGTTTTGGCCAATCTTGGATTCACCCATCCAAGGCTTTCAAAAATTTTGAAAAAATTATTTTATGACCCCTTTCAACTTTAACTTTGCAAAATTATCTTAAATGTCATAAAAACATGAAACAAATTTCATTTCAAGCCATATTCATTTTCGGTAATCATCAATATCAATCAGGAAAAGTTTTTTTCTCAACATAAACATATATCTAGTATTTATCAAGTTAAAATCATCATCAGCATATGTACTAAATCATGAAAAATAAGCATATAAACATATTTATCGCATATTAACAAAAAAATACTAAAGAAATAGTATCCACGTGATCATATATGCATGGAAACATCATAGCACCAAAAATTAATGATGATAAATTTTATAAGCAAAATTAAACTATTACTAAAAAATTACCAAAATCAACAAATGAAATAAATAATTCATAGCAATCAAGCTTAGCCTTTCAACATGGATTAAAATCCATGAGCTAAAACATGAATTTGGCTTGCTAAAAGGAAGAGAAGTGAATGAAATCAACACAAACTAAAGATTTCATAAAGAAAATTACATTAAAAGCTTAATAACTTAGGAAATTTTGGTGTCTTTTTAGTGTTTTTTTTTTCCAAAAGCCAATTAGCCATTCTTTGAATGATTCTCCCCCTATTTATAAGGAATAAAATCCTTCTTGGCTGATTTGGCCATTCGAAAATATTATTTTTTTTGTTTTTTATTTATTGATAAATCATGCTAAAAATTAGTTGGCATGGTAAGTTTCGATTAATTAATTTTTGTCTTTTAGCCTAAGTCACATTTATTAGTCATCACTTAAGGCTTATACTCCATGATGATGATGATAAGCTTTAAAAAATCTTGATCAAGAATGCCATAAAAATGAATTAGAAGGACTAAATTATAACAAATTTAAAATCAATTATTCAAACATTAAAATTTTATCTGATAATATTCAATTAATAATTTATAAAAAAAATATAAAAAATATTAGGCCTAAATGAATTAATAAGAAAAATAAATATATGGGCTTTGCTGGAAAATTAATTTAGGCCCAAAATATTCAAATGGACTTGTTGGAAAATTCCATATCAACATACTGGGCATGATAAAACAAAATGGGTTTGGAAAATCTTGGTGGGCTTGTTGAGAATGAAATGAATGTATTGCGCCTAATAGCACAAATTAGAAGTTTGAGGTCCATTAGGGAAATTTGGCCCAAAAATAATAAAAATAAAGACAAAATAAAAATAATAGAATTTTTATAAGAAAAATTCCAAGTTTTGAATTATATAAGAAATTTTTGAGAAGCCTTATGTGTAAGAGAAAGATATTAAAAACTTTCAAACTCAAAAAATTTTACAAGAAAAATCTTTACAAAAAAAATAATATATATTCAAAACTCGTAAAATAAATTAGATTTTTAAAAAGTGATTTAATATGAATTTAATAAAAATATTTGATAAATTTAAAAAATTTTAAACTTAGAAAAATCCTATCAAAAAAATTTACAAAGAAGAAAACTTCATAATTTAGAAATGAGAAAATTCCAAAAATATGTTTAAATTTTACAAATTGAATTAAACTCAATACATTAATCAAAATATTAATTTATAAAATAATAAAAGACAAAAACATGAAATTCAAAATAAATTTTTCTTAAAAAATTTTTACAAGCATGATACTCGCAATATAGTGAAAAATTCAAATTTAAGTATCAAAATTGACAACTTGATACCTCATGGTAAAAAAAGCCAGTACAAATTTTTCGTGAATATTTTTTGATTTTTTGGAGTGCATATCATCATAAATACTACACTGGTATTGATAAAAGATATATGACGATCAACTTCCTAAATTTTATGAAAACTTCTTGAAAATTCCTAAAAAATGGAAATTTGACCATAATATCATCCGTGGACATTAATTTTAAAATTTCAAGTGAATAAATTTAAAAGCTAATTTTTCACCTTAATATTCATCTTTTAATATGAGATCGGCCCTTGAAATGGCATTTTTTCTGTCATATGCACCTTTGGCGATTTAGGCATGACTAAAGTAGTCTTGAAAATGTCCAGTCCACCTTAAGAAATTAACCCTTACCGGGTGGCCACTAAGTTCTTGGTCTTGAATATTTTTGGACTATCAAGAAGGGGCCCATACAAAATTAAGAGTCAACAGCTGCCCTTTTTTTGCCATTATTGAAAATTAGGAGCAAGGCAAAGACTAAAGTAGGCACTATTTTGTTCAAGCTATATAAGCATTTTTACAAAAAAGTTTTTTTTTTCAGATATACACTATCTGCATCATTTTTTTTTACATTTAAATGTCAATTTTGTAGGAACTGAGCCATCAGCTACTTTTGGTTTTCAAATTTTGGTGCCAACTCCACCAAGATAGAACCATCATCTACTCTTAGGCTTTTCAATAGCTTTCTTCACTTATCCTTCATGGAATCAAATAAAGGGGTCATTTTCTTAAATCTTTTTTCGTCTATCCTTCATAGAATCGAATGAAAAGGCAACTTTACTTCATCAGTTCCCTACCAAGTGAAGTTGACTTACCTTCTTCATCTATCCTTCATAGAATCAAACAAAGAGTCAACTTTCTTAAACCTTTTTTCATCTATATTTCATGGAATCAAATAAAGAGGCTAGCTTACTTCACTAGTTCCTAACAAGTGATGTTGACTTAAAGCTTTCTTCACCTATCATTCATAAAATCGAATGAAGAGGCTACTTTACTTCACCGGTTCCTAACCAAGTGAAGTTAACTCAAAGCCTTCTTCACCTATCTTTCATGGAATTGAATAAAGAGGCAATTTTCTTAAAAACTATACTTATCCTTTACTGAATCAATAAAGTTTATTTATATCCTACTTCACCTACCCTTTATAGGATTGAATGAAGATGATATCTGGCTCAAAAACTCCACCTACCCATCACAAAATTGAATGAAGTTGACATAAATCCTACTTCATCTACCTTTCACAGGATCAAATAAAGGGGATATTTTACTTAAAAACTTTGCTTATCCTTCTTGAAATCATATGAAGTTGACTTAAATCCTACTTTATCTACCCTTCTTGGGATTAAGTGAAGATGATATCTTACTAAAAAACTCCATATATCCTTCAAGGAATTAAACAAAGTTGACTTAAACTCTACTTCACCTACCCTCTACGGGATTGAATGAAGAGGATATTTTAGTTAAAAACTCTACCTATACTTAAACAAAATCGAACTAAGTTGACTTAAATCCTACTTTAGCTACCCTTCATAGGATCAAATGAAGAGGATATTTTACTTAAAAACTCCATCGACCCTTCATAAAATTGTACAAAGTTGGCATAAATTGTACTTTGCCTACCCTTTATAGGATTAAGTAAAGAGGATATTTTACTTAAAAACTTTGCCTATCCTTCTTGAAATCATATGAAGTTGACTTAAATCCTACATTACTTACCCTTTTCAGGATCAAATGAAGATGATATCTTACTTAAAAAATCCACTTATCTTTTATGAAATTAGATGAAGTTGACTCAAAACTTACTTCACCTGCCCTGCATGAGATTAAATGAAGAGGATATCTTACTCAAAAACTCCACCTATACTTCATGAAACCAAATGAAGTTGACTTAAATCCTATTTCACCTACCCCTTATAGAATCGAATGAAGATAATATCGTTCTAAAAAACTTCACTTATCCTTCATAGTATCAAATGAAGTTGACTTAAATCATACTTTAACTACCCTTTTATAGGATCGCATGAAAATGATGTCTTGCTCAAAAACTTTGCCTATTCTTCATAAAATCAAATGAAGTTGACTTAAGTCCTACTTCACCTATCCTTCATAGGATCAAATGAAGAGGATATTTATTTCATATATCAAAAGGATTCCTATATGTCAACGTGGCCTAATCAAGCTAAGCTTCATTTTTGCTATATTTTTATGGCTTACAATTAAAGGTTAAAGGATGATTTGATATTTGTCTATTAAAATCCTTCTTCTACTCTTGATTTCAAGATTCTAAGAATTTTTTAATTTTTTTTAAAAGGTCATTAAATATCAAATTAGTTATTATCAATTCAAAGGTACAACTTATGCAGTTGGATAAGTATCTACTCAAGGCATATTTACGAATTTCCACTGAAATCATAAGAAGTCTCTAAATTCATTTCAATTCCAAGATTTATGGAACAAGGTCACCTTCTTATTCTAACCTGAGAGAAAATCTATTTGCTCATAAATATGGAATTTATAGAATGATTTTAACCATGAATTTTCTAATATTAAGGATAATGAACATGTTATCTTCATCTGTTAAAGATTTCTTATGATTAATGATCACCATTTAGGACATTTTTGAGTGAAGTAAGGAATGGATTTAATGGCACAAATAGGTAGCATTACTATAATTTGATTTGAAAAAATTGGTGCAAGAAAGTCAAAGTTCATTTAGACCATGTTTAGGTGAATGTTTTTTTCATGGGAGTTCCTTGAAAAGCAAACAATCAAGTTATAACATTCTTTTAATCTTTGACTCTAATAGTGTGTCAGGTGTTAAATTAATTCTAGTAAACACCAAGTCTTAAAGGGTTAATTTGAAAGGTTTTGCTAAGCATCAATTTTTAAACATTAAGCACAAAAATTTTGAAAGTTCTAAAAAATTGATATTTGACTCAATTTTTTGTTGATGTCATGATCCAAGGCCATCAAAATGAAGTTCAAAAGTGTCAAAAATCATGATTATACATAAAAGTTTATTTGAAAAGTCAAACTGGGTACATCAATACCATTTAGAGGCTAAAGAAAAAGAGATGATAGGGAATATATGGTTTTTATAATTTTTCGTTAATAATCGAAACAAACTAATAAGAATAATGATTGCCCAATGATTAAAGAATCAAATCACTTGATGGTCCGTACTAATTCGAGGATCCCTATAACAATTTCTTCTAATCCATACTTATTGGTTTGGGAGCATTTCTAATGCCTTATAAAGTTTGTTCTAAACTACCTTTTTTTGGGTTTTCACCCTAGAACTTCATTTATTTTATTTTTATTTTCTTCTTTTTTTTTTGTTTTTTGCTCGATTGCCCTATCCTATTTTTAAGGACTCAAAAATCATTCAAAAAGATGAATTTTTAAAGAGTTTCCTAGGAGTAACCCGATAGCTTAAATAACTATGTTTGATTAAAATGGACTTTGTAGGTATGTAATATATGCCATGGTTCTTAGTTTAGAAAGAGAAGGATAAATAGGCCCAAATCAAATGTTTAAGTACCCTTAAATCAAGGATCATTTCCCTTTACAAGAAATTGAATTTAGTATGTCTTTCAAGATGAACAAATTTTCACTTCTTTACTTTTTTTTGCATTTTTGCTTTTCATTGCTTCTCTTTATTTCTTTCATCATTGTGTTTTTCTTCATTCTTCATTCTAAAAAATTTTGAAATTTTCTTCATTCTTTACTTTGAATATTTAAACTTAAAATTTAAACTTTCTTCAGTCTTCATAATTTTGCCTGATGACATTCCACCAGTTCTATTTGTAACTTTAGAATTTGACTTGCTTCTTCTAATTTTGAAGCTGTGCTTTACTTACCCTCTAGCATAGAAGGTGATCCTTGATTAGTGTTCTTAGAAGAATAAATTATGAACTATTGGCATTTGAATCTTTTGGGAACATAACCTTGTTGTTCGACTCTTAAGGAATCTAAAAAGAAAACATTTGGGTATGGAAGGTTTATGGTTGTAAAAAGTCTATGATTAAATGTATAGGACAATCATATATGTGGAAGTGAAGGACTTTTCTAAATGAGTTCAACCTATTAGTGATCATATATTAAGGAAAAAATTTCAAAATGTTCTTAGTATCCTAGATATTGAAAATCGTTATTAACAAAATTTATGGTCAATAACAGTATTCACATTATTTAGAAACCAAAATTTATTTCCTAATTTATAGTTTCTAAAAAATATATATATACAAAATTTTAAAGATAGGATAGAAACTGCCTTTGATTGGCATCCTACCATATAGTCAATGACCCTTAGACCGAATGCCCTTAATAGGTATATATCAACTGATCAAATATTGCCAGATTGGCATCCTTGAAGGCTTGTATTTTGCTTTTCCTCCTAGGGAATCTTCTAAAGGAATTTACATTTATCTTTCATCAGGGATGTGTTTTAATTAGAAGCTTTAGATGTGGCCTCAAAAATTTTGAAAATTCTTTAAAATGCTCCAAATTTTACTGTCAAAGACTATCATTGAATATCACCGTCGAAGACTTAGAAAACTCTTTTAAATGCTTAGATATCACCATTAAAGCTTTGTCTTTGAATATCACTGTCAAAGACTTAGAAAACTCTTTTGAATGCTGTGAATATCACCATTGAAGACTTTATGCATATTTTGAATATCACCATTGAGGACTTGTGGATGCATTAAATATCACCCTCAAAGACTTATGGATGTTTCGAATATGAGCATTGAAGACTTGTAAATACTTTGACTATCAGCATCGAAGACTTGTAAATGCTTTGAATATCACTATCGAAGACTTATGGATGCTTCAAATATCACCATTGAAGACTTATGGATGCTTCAAATATCACCGTTGAAGACTTGTGCATGCTTCGAATATCATTATCGAAGACTTTGGATGCTTTTAATATCACCACCGAAGACTTATGGATGCTTTGAATATCATGCTATCGAAGACTTTTGGATGTTTTGAATATCACCATTGAACTCTCTAAATGCTTTAAATATTACTATCGAAGACCTCTGAAATTTTATGCGGATGATTAATGGTTGATTTCATTATAATTACTTAAGCAAGTAGGATAATGCGATGATCACAAAATGTTAACATGGTTTAAAGAAATCAAATGATGAAAATGCATAGGTTGCTAGTGTCGAAAATGATGCAAACGCTCATGGAATAATGCAAATGCAAGTATCAATGAAAAGGTAAATCTATGAGAAATGATACAAATGCCAATATCACGTAAATGGTGTAAATAATTATGAAATGATGCAAATATCAAGTATCAAATAAAGCATATGATATGGATGATGTGGAAATTTGTTGATCTTCCCATGCTGTAGGAAAGATCACTCTTTTTCCAATCTTTTGTTACCATCTTATCCTAATAAGTTTCAAACTCTTAATGCCAAATCTTCTCCTTCCCATGGATTAGATCTTATTCTAGCTTGTTGCCCTTTAATTGAAAGAAAGCTTGTCTCTTTTGCATGGCACTTTCAAAATTCTTCCTAAATAATTATCTTATTGAAAAATGAATTTTGTTTTAAACCTTAGGGCCAAAAGTAGGTGACATTCAAATCTTTTAAAGACTAGTAATCTTCTATTGAAAAATCTCTTGAATGATAATTTATCTTTCTCAAAATGTGTTAGAAAGCTAAAAAATTTTGTTTGGCCCCACAATTTCAAAGCGGATAGAATACATGCCATACTTTCTTAGGCATGAATGGATCAGGCAATATAACTATAGGAGAATGGATCTTTAGCAGGGTTTTTTAAGGTTTTAGTGGCGTTTTCAAACGCTGTTAAAAAAGTAGCAGTGTTTTACTAGAACACCATAAAAAATGTCATGGAAAACTGTGTTGAGAATTTTAACAACATTTTTTAATGAAAACACTGCTAATTTAGAGGCTTTTATACACATTTTATGACATTTATAAATTACATTAAAGGTTAAAACTTCATAGTTAGGAAAAATTCCTTTATGGCGTTTTATACTATAAACGCTACTAAATTAAAGTATATAGCGGTGTTTAAATTGAAATACGCCATGAAATGAAAGTCTTTAGTGGTGCTTGGATTGCAAAAAATTGCCAAACATTTGCATTTAAGAGTGTTTATACTACACAAATGCCACTAAGTACTTCCATTTAACAACATTTATAATTAAAAACGTTGCCAAATTTGATTAATTGGTGGCATTTATTTTAAAAAATACCACTAACTGTTCTTTTGAATGTTCATTATATCATATTTATAGCGGCATTTTGTTCATAAAACACGTCTAAATTTTTAGAATTTATTTTTTTGAAAAATTTTCTTCCTTTATATTAATGTCATATTTTATGTTTTCTTGTACAATTCTTATAAATATTTTTATTCACAAGAATATTATAGTAGAGATTAAAAAGAAAACAATGTCAAAATATATAAAAGCATAATTTTATATTATAAAATATCTTTATATAACAATTTTGTCCCAATACGCTTAAAAACAAAAGGTGCTTAAAACATAAAACAATGTGAAAGTTGAAATAGCCGTAAAGTTGAAGTAGAGTCAGTAGAAAATAGTTTTCCACAACATGAACGTTATCATTTAATTAATCCTAATATACAAAATATATATGAGATTAGCATAAATAAGTAATATATATATCCTTAATTTAAATAAGTGAAATAACCAAAAACTAAGATATGATATTTGCCTAAGAGATGGATTTTGTGAGAACTTTTGCTGCATTAAATTCATCATTGAGTCAAACTTCAATTGGAGTTGCTCATAAGGTTTCTATGCTTGTCTCATTGCTTCTACTTCCTTAAAGTGTTTTTGCATAGTTTTCATCTCATGTCTTAATGTTTGAACTTCCTATGTAGAGCAAGTTTGTGAACAACTATATCATTAAGAACTAGTACCATAGTAGGTGGATGGCGTTGGACACATTCCGAGACCTTAAACTTGTCCATGTCTTTCTTTTCCAGCAACATCAGTGAATATTTTATTTTTCACATCATGCATATTCACTGAGCTATCTGATGGTGTTGTGGCTTGATATTCAACCATTTTTCCTTTGTTTTTTCTTATAAAATAATTAAATTGATATTATAGTTACAAAATATGTTTCTAAATAAAAAAATATATTTACTTTAACATATCACTATTTGCTATGTCTCAACTTTCAAATAGGAGCTATTTTTTTTTATGTGAGTTAATTGGAATAATTCAACTAATCCTATTTTTTCACCTCCCTCCATTTCTTATAAAATAACATTTAATACGATATTTATATTAAGACATTATAAACAATAACAACATTTTCTTGTTAAATTTAGAAAATAAAAAACTCACTTTCTAATGTGCTTTTCTAGCAAAGCTTTTTGAACCATTTGTGTGACTATATTTCTGTTGCCTTCTACTAGAAAGTCCTATTTGTTCCCATTCCCGTACATTACTCAAACACATAGCTAATTATATAAAATTGTATTAGAATAAATACCAAATACTTAAATAAAAACATCATTATATCTCCTCTTTCTTTGAATGCCAGAAGTCAACAAGTTTTTTATATTATCAACCAACCACTCCACGTGGTATGTTTCATCTTCTGATAACAATATCAGTATTTCGATCAAAGTACTTCTTCTTCAAGTTATGCTTAAAATCTTTCCATTTTTCCTCACTGACTTCAGAACTTACGATGGTGGAATATCCAAAACAAATCTTTGCTGAAATGAAAAAAAAGTTTACAAAGTTAGTTTTGATTAGAAACGAAATTCTTAAGGTAATGCATCAAAAGTAACGTGAAAAAAAAAATTATATTGGTACCTCAACAGAGTCCAAAACCTTAAATTTCTTACTTTTTGGCACTTTATACCATGATTCGTGAATGGATTAGGACCTTTCTCCCATTTCGAGCAATCATACCTAAAAAGCCAGCCAATACTTGTGCTTTTGAACCAATTGGCTGGGTATCACTATTTTTAGAGACAACAATATGTTCACTAGGAGGTAGTTCCCATAACTCCTTCAAAGTAGTACAACGTCGAGTTGTGTGTTGCCCAGTATTATCGACTACAAAAAAAGTCAAATAAACTTAACAATTACAGAAATTAAATAGTTAACATAAACAAAAACTTTTATGTCATTTAATAATACCTGTGTTCAAATTAGTATGAACTTTCTTCTTTGTAGTCATATTTCCTGAAGGCATATTTGGGCTTGTCGAAGAAAATGCAGCCAAAGCATCAGCGGGCTCTAGTTTTGAACAAGTGTGAACAATATTTAAATCCTTTAATCTTCTTTTTGGCATATTACCTGCAATAATTTTAAGTTAAAATAGTAATATTACTCATAGTAAAATGTAATATGCATCAAACAATAAAATGACAAAAATATAAAATATATAGTAATCTTATTAAATTTACTTTATTAATCAAGTTTCATAAATGTCTTCATTAAGATCATCATGAACACAATGAACTTCTGTACTAGGACTAAGGATATTCTCATCCAAGTTTTGATCAGCAAAAAGCTAGCATTTAACTCTTTGTTCGATATCATCTCGACATTCATCACCCGTATCAAATAAATCTCTAGGTCTATTACGAAGTGCGACATACCAACCCTCATTATGTGGATTTTCAAAGTAAAAAACTTGTTTTACTTGAGATGAGAAAACATATAACTCATTAATCAATTGTTGTCTAGTATGAATTAATCGAGAGAAATTCCCTATTGTAAATCCAAATTGATCTTTTTTAACACCTTTAGAAGTATTCACATCAGCCCAATCACATCGAAACATCATGACCTTCCACTTGTCATAATAATTGAACTCAATGATAACATTAATAATTCCAAAATAATCCATATTTCCCTCCACTGGATCACTATCCCTAGCACTAACATAGCTTGTAGTTGAAGAAGTAACAACTACTCCACTATTTTAAGTTCTTCTAAATCTTTCATGAGATTTTGTATGAAATCTAAATTAATTAATGATAAAATGCACAGCATCTTTTCATAATTTTGTTTGATCCTTCTAAAAGACACTTTACTTCTTCACTAACATCCTTCCACTCCAAACTATTACAAGACATAAAAACTCATCATTTTTATGCAAAAAAGAAAACAACATACTAAACATAATGAATTTAGAAATAGTTATGTTACTCATAATTTCTCCTAAGCACTCGTGAAAATTTTCTATAAATAACTTATCAAGCTCACGAATCTATGATCGTCGAGAACGTGACGAGCATTTAAGTTGTTTCTATACTTACTATGAACAAAAAATGTGTTAAATTAAGAAAGAAAAAAAATTTTAAGGATTTTTTTTGTTAAAAAGAAATATTATACTAAAACTTACTTGCGTAATGTTCCACTGAATCATGGTGGAATAGCACACATTGATGCTCTTGGACCTAAGATTTATCATCTAGCTCACCACTTTAACTTTATTGATTGGTTTTCCAAAACTTTCAAATAAGTATGTCTTGACTAAGTTATAATATGGGAACCAACATTTCTTCCTGCTCTATTAAATCTTGTTTCAACATCTTCTAAATATCTTGTACAAAATGTCATACACTCCTCCGCTAAATATTCTTATGCAATTAAACCTTCTGGGTAGCGTTTGTTCCAACAATAGGATTTTAACTTCCCTAAAATCCTATAATATAATATATAACAATATTAGTGTCTGCATCTAAGCTCTATGTTAAAGATTACACTATAATAACATAATAACATAATACCTCTCTAATAGGTACATTCATCGATAATAAACTAGTCCATGACTTTTGCTTCATAAGGTAGATAGACAACCAAATACACCATTACGGTGAAGAATGGCGGAGGAAGAATCTTCTCTAAGTGGCATAAAGTTAGAGCTGCTCGATCTTAAAGTTTTTCAAGTTCTTTGATCCTGAGAACTTGACCACAAATAGCTTTCATTATGTTATTAAGTTCAATTATACTGAAAGTTACTTGCTTTGACTCAGAACAACGTAAAGTAAGTAGAAATAAGTCATACATAAAGATGTGATAATCATGTGATTTAAGAAAGAAAGCTTTTGATCCTTGAGATTCACATATCTTGATAAATTAGAAGCATATGCATTCGGGACCTTTATATTTTTCATTACCTTACAAAACACATCATTTTCCTTTTTGTACATCCTAAAACAAGCAGGTGGCACCTTAACCTTCCATTAGGAAGTAATTCTGGATGAAGATCTTGGTGAATTCTCATGTTAACAAGGTCAAGCTGACTCTTTAAGTTGTCTTTTTTTTTTTATCCGTATTAAAAATTGTCCCAATTATATTTTCACAAATAATTTTTTTATACGCATCACATCGAGGTTATGATGCAATAAATTATGTTCCTAATAAGGTAGCTAAAAAAATACTTCTTTTTTTCTAGAAATTTGCCTCATTTGGATCATCTTCTTCATCATCCTCCTTATCACTCTGATTATCAACATCATCACCTTCATACACCTCCCTCGTTCTTTTCCTCGATTGCATGCTACTTTCTTGATTGGTCTTTCTATAAGTGAAATTGATATCTTTTAGCATCAACAAGATATTAGAGCTAATAGTAGGCTCAGGTGCTTCTCTAAACTCTTCAATGCCATCAAAGATAGGCTTTTGGAATCAAAATCTATGGTTCTGATCTAACCAACGATAATGTTCCATATAAGCAAATTTTTTTCCATTATATAACCACTTCGAACATGTTTGTTTAGCACAGCAAAGACTAGCATAACGAACTTTGGTGCTCTACCCAAAGAGATTTGCATAAGCAGGAAAATCATTTACCATCCATAGTAAAGTTGCACGTAAATGGAAGTTCTCTTTTTAATGTATCATATGCGTCAATCATTTCCTATAACTACTTTAACTCTTCAATAAGAAGTTCAATATAAATGTCAATGTCATTCCCTAGACCTTTCTCCCTACAAATTATCATAGACAAGATAAAGAAAGATTTTTCCATGCAAATCCTTTGAGGTAAATTATAAGGAACCAATACAAACAGAAAAGAAATATAAAAAGTACTCATCATTTTAAACGGAAAAAACTATTAGATGCAAGTCCAAGCATCACATTTCGAGGATCATTAGCAAAGCATGGAAATTTTTTGTCAAACATTTTCCAAGCTAGAGAATCCGCATGATGCCTTAATAACCCATCATCAATCCTTTCATCATGTTGCATCTCATAGTATCAGATGTTTTTGAAGGTATAAAAATTCATTGAAGTCTTGGTATTAAAGGAAAATACCTTAAAATCTTTGCAAGCTTATTTTTAAAATGTGCTTTACCTTCAAGCTTAAGCACATTATCTTCTATATTTTTATCCAACTGCTGAGACTTGCCACAGACATGACAAAATTATTGATTTTTCCTGTCACTCCAATACAACATACAGTTATTCAGGCAACTATAAATTTTCTCGTATCCAAGACCCAAATCTTTTATCATTTTCTTAGCATCCTTACAAGACTTATGGATTTTTGCAAAAGGAAACATGTTTTTAAGAAACTCTAATAATAGTGTCAAAGAATTTTCTGTCCACCCAGCTAAGCATTTTAAATGAAAAAGATGAATACAGAAACATAATTTTAAATGCTTAGATCCCTTATAAAGCTCTTTCTTCATTTCATCAAGCAACTTAGAAAACCTTGTTGTTTCTCCATTGGGCTTGTAATCACCTACTTCTCTTTTTATTTTAGCAAAATTATTTATTCTAGCATTGTTCTTATTTAAATCCAAAACTGCAAATGTAGAAGTTTGAAAACTATGGTTATGCATGTTAAACGCATCTCGCAACATGCCTTCTATGTCATCTTCTCTAGTAGACTAATGTTGATTGCTACTAGTGGAACTTGAGGAACTCTAAAAGATGATCTAGAAGGTATGGACTCTCCTTGAAAATACCATTGTGTGAACCTCAAGAGAAATCTAAAACAAATTAAATGTTCAAAGACAATTTTACACATATGTCAATGAATATTAGCACACCTTAAACAAGGACATAGTATTCTATTATCTTCGCTTGCTTTATGAAAAGCAAAGTTAAGAAAATTTTGTACTTCATCTATGTACTCTTGACTTAGCCTTGACTTTTGCATCTAACTCTTATCCATTTCCTACTTGCGAAAGTCTATATACAAAAACAATATAACATAGGTATTTAATTATAACTTAATATAGCCAAGGCCAAAAAAAATGACAATTAAAAAATTAGCTAGAAATTAGCTAGCACAACAATCCATTTAAAGCATTTATATTCATAAAAAAGCCAATAATATAAGCTCCTTACAAAAGAAATTTCCATAATAAAATTACCTTTTAAGTTAAAGGAGAATTAGAAAAATAGTTTACCTAAAAGAATGAGTTCCTTTTGACAACTTTGGAGTATTACAAGAAGATGGATCACAATGGACAACACTAGAAAGAAGATAAGATTTAAAAGGAGTCTAACTTTTACGAGATTAACTTTTTTCTTTGTCCTCTACCTCAAATGGATCTACAAGAGTACAACATCAAAAGGAAAACTCTACAATTAATGAAAAATAACTTGAATTGTAATCAATTCCTCATAAAAAAGTATCTAAACCACACACATATAGTCACTTGTATGATTGTAATAAAAAACAAAAGAAAATGGAATATATATATACACTAATATATATTAGTATATATATTATATACTATATAATATATTATATACTATATAATACATACAATATATACTATATAGTATATAATATATGGCATATACATTAGTATATATATTATATACTATATATGATTAATCAATTATCGATTTAAGGTATGAAAAAAATAAAACATAGTCCTTGTCCCATAAATTTGACATTTTTATTTATAGGAAAAATGAAAAAAAGCATTAAAATGAACTATCACTTTCTATGATTTGGAGCCACACTTCAGTCATAAAAAAATAGAAAATATATTTTCCATTTGGAAATTAAAAAAAAGAAAAAAGACCATGAAGAAGGTGAAATAAATGCATGCCATTTCTCCAAACATTAGCAGAAACTAATAAAACTAGAACAAGGCAAAATAACTACCATCTGCCCTCCTGAAACATCAGGAACTTATGAAAGAATAGCACAACCAAAGTCACATTTTAGACTCTAGATTTAGAAATACAAATTTGGAATCTACAAAATCATTTATAAATACCCTAGTGTAAATGAAATACCAAGTAGTGATTTACAACAAGAGCCATCAAAGAACAGATCCAAATTTAATAACAAAAATGCAATGAAATTTAAAATACCTCATTTATGGCAGACATCATAAAAACCCCAAATCAAACATAAAAATTATGCCAAAATTAAAAAAATACTTAATTAAATCTAGACTTTAGTGAGCGAAAAGGAAGGATTCAGAAGATCTCAAGCAACAAAATTGATGAACTAAGAAACAAGGCAAAAACACATTTGAAACATAACACATTTGAAAGGATTGACAAAACCATCCAACATATGCCATAGAAGATTCTCGAATGATCTTGATTAATACCTAATTCAAGATTATTCTTTATTTGCTACGGATTTTGGTCCTCATTTTTCCCCATTGAAAAAACATCTAGAAGAAACCCAAAAAAAAATATATATTTTTCTATATCTCTTACCTTCATTGGGTCTTTCTTTTCTTTTCAAGTTCTGCCATTGGAAAATTCACTCTAACAACAACAAAAAAAGAAGAAGAAGAAGAATAAGAGCTTGCAAAGGGTTGTAAAAGAAAGAAGGATATGGATTGAGAGGCAAGTAATGGTGGGCAATTGCCTTAATTTTTCGTATTGACTACTACTAGATTTAAAGGACACTTGAAAGGCAACAGTAATAAAAAGAATACTAATGAGCTTTCTGTAAGCTTTAGCTCCAATCAAATTCAAAATTAAAAAAAAATGAAAGAAGATCAAATTAAATAAAAATTTGAATAAAAGTATAAAAGAGCATTAGAGAAAGAAACTTTAGATCAATTCCTTTAAAGGATAAGAGAATGAAACCTGAGAATATGCAAATAGATAAAGAGTTTAACTTAGAAGGAGAAAAGATAGAACATAAACAAGAAAAGGGCCAATAGAGTTCACAAAATAGAAAAACACAATAGCGGCTATGATGGCAAAAAATTTGGCAATTATGGTAAAAAAAATTTAAGGATAATATCATCAAAGACTGTAGAGGGTTTTTAATGAGCTTGAGATGGTGGTTTTTTTCATTAGATTTAGGGAAAATCTGTTTGAAGATTTTAATTAAGACATTAGTAGCATTTAACTAATGAAATGTCATTATATAATATAATTTAGCGGTGTTTATTATAAAATTGCCACTAAATAAATAAAAGAGTAGCATTTTTAATTATAAAACTATTATATAATATAATTTATTGGCATTTAAATATTGAAATGCCACTCATGTTAGCTTTAAAATAATGTCTTCTCACTATTTTAGAATAGTGGGATATTTTAGCACCTTAAAAGTTACTATGTTATTATATATTACTACTCAAAATGCCACTAGGTTAATTTATTAGTGGCCTTTATGTTAAAAACATTGCTAAATTCTTTCTTATATTTTAAACAGGGAACCTCACGATGTTTTTTCTAAAAAACGCCATGATAAAATACCACTATAATGTTAGTTTGCTGTAGTGTATGAAACATGAATTTCTTTAAAAATCAAACAAATTTGATGTTCCTTTATGTTTCTTGATCGTTAACACTTTGATGAGTGCCAAGACTGGTCGTGAAGGGTTTAGAATTAGAAGGTTAAGTTAGGAAAAAGATGGATTTAATTTTGAAAATCAGTCTCTCCAATAGGGAAATGACAACCTAACTTACTTAGGGATCTTTGAGTGCCCCTAAATTTCTTTGAAATAATTTTTCCTTTGAAGATTTTGATAATTCCCATAGGTGATACCAGTGATTCCCCTACTTCACTCTAATTTTCAAGAATATTTGGTTTTTCAGTATATCACCAATGAGAAATTAAATAATATAATGAACCATGTTTGCAACAATAATTTTATGCTTGATTCATCAGAATCTGCAATGATGGGTAATAGGCTATATTTAAATATGGTCAGAAGGAAGTGTAGCACAAAAAGGTTTTGTTAGGAACATGGGATAATTTTGCTTGGTCACCTTACCCAAAGATATAAGTTATAAATGACTTCTAGGAGATACTGACAACATCCATGTTTCAGTTACCGAAAAGGGAATACGACTTTGGGCATAATCTTGGCACACATCCAATTACCACAAGTAGGTTCCCTAAAAGAACATTTTGTTTATCTCATTTCAAAAAAACTCATAGATTTTTGGGAACTTCATTCTATCACTTCTAACCTATGGAATCGTGATTTAGGAATTTTAAAGTTATTTCCCTGTAGCATTAAGTCTTTCAAATGATCCTAGTTTTATTTACAAGAAAGTAAATGTAAAGGCATAAGCCCTTTTTCAACGTCGATCATGTTTTTGAAATATATTCTTAAAATATTTAATATGCATGCTTTACAAAATGACACCAATTTAGTGACAAAGGCTTTTCAAAATAAGGGCTACACAACTTATTATGGCATGTGTTCCTTTCTCACAACACCAGCTATTTACAATGCTCATCTTTTGTTCATATATCTTCAATGATATTTGGCTTCCCCTCTTTAAAGCTCAACTTTTTAACCTTAATGAGGTCTCAGACTTTGTATGTGAGAATGACAAAATCCTCTATAAAGTAGCTTGAATTACCAAACGATAATCACAACACTAGCTAACGTTATACCAATTTGGACACGGAGGCTTCAAAGGCTCAATTTGAATAAGTTCAAGTGATGATTCTTTGTGAGCTCGAGTAAAAGCTTTGCATAAGAGATGGGGATCTGCTTAATTCCATTTTGGTTTTGCTTTTTGTGTTTACTTTGATCTTTCACTTGAGCACTTGACTTAGCAAAGATGTTAAAATTGATGTAACTATAAGCATTGGTTGGTAAAGACCTTAGGATGCATTGGATGGGCTATTCATGTTCAGATAACGAGGCTCATAAGAGTGACACTGGTATTGATCAGGATCCATAAATGTTAGTTCATTTAAAAGGTAGCTTGATTTTTTTTCCTTTTCAGTTGCTTTTTTTTTCTTTACCATGGGCATACCACTAACTTATATCTTTCCCTTTTTAATAGCATTTTCAATCATTTCTCCAGCGACCACTATATCAGTGAACAGATTCGGTAGTGTATTCAAAAATAAGGATACTATCTCTTTTTCCAGCAAAGGTGGCTGTCTTAGGCTGTTATATCCTTTCATTTTTGGGTGTACTGTGTGAAAATTTCTATTGATTTCTTCTCCATATTCTAGAGAAATATTTGGTCTAGTGCCAATTCGACATATCTTATATTGTTGAAGAAAAACATTAGCCAAATCCATCCAAAACTATACCTAACTCTAATTCAAGTCATTATACCATCTCACTGTTAATCTTAACAAGCTGTCTAGCTTATCATTGTGTATATGCCTAGCCATTTTTTTGATAAACATTTTGATGTGAGCTTGTGGAGATGTGGTGCCATTGAACTTTTTGAAACTTGAAATTTGAACTTAGAAGGGAGGATTAGATCTAGTACCAAACTTAAGTCATCCACATCTATACTACTGACATCCCTGACTTTTTATATTGCTTTGAGCCTTTCTTTGAGGAAATGGTATTTTCCCTTATCACTATTGAGGTAAACTATTTTTTAAGTCTTAAGCCTATGATTTTCTTATTCCAAAAGTCCATTAAGGTCTGTAATCATTGGATCATCCAAAGAAGGATTCAATGTTGCACTTATTGCCACTTCATGAGCTTTAAGGTTAGCATGAATATGCATTACAAGACTAGTTCCCATAGATTGAATACCTTATGGTAATTGCTTTTCTATTAGGATGAGCCAGCAGCAGTTTTAGAATGATTCCCTTGATTCACCTTTTTTTCTTTAGTATTCATCATTTCCATCGATTCAAGGATTTATGCTTGCATCTCATCTTGCTATTTCATGATTTTTTCTTGTGTT